>JACXGM010007868.1:0-29891 GCA_016801145.1 Umbra pygmaea | reverse complement strand
TATTCATCAATGATCGCTGGTTCAACAATTCACTGAACAAGGTGGTTATACCATGAACACGGTTAGTCACACTATAGAATTTGCGTACACGAAGTCAGACCAGACGTGAGATTTTATCGCAGCCTACGATCACGTTCAAATTGATAAATCCCTTGCTTTGCGTAAGAATCGCCGTACGCCCGTCGTACGCCTGTTTTAGGTCGTACGCACGTTTCATAAATGAGGGCCAATGTGACCATTTACCTTTCATGCTGTCATGAGATGCTTGCATTTAGAAATGCAAGCTGTCTCACATTCAAGGGCCATATGCGGTTTCTTCTCTCAGAAATAACTTGTCCCGTTTTCGAGAAGATATAAATAAAAGAATAGACAAATCATCTGAGCAGTCAGGACGAATGTGTGCGCTTGAACATTTAGGTGTATGTATTTTCTAATTTGTAACCTATTTGTTACTTATACTGATTAAAATATTTTGATTATCCATTTACAGCTCAGTAAACGTACTTACAGTTCTCTATCCATACTTTTTGCTACGACACAAGCGTACGACTCGGGCAGCCTGCCAGAGTTGGAAACGGAAAGCTTTTTCGCGGGCTCAGTAAACATTTCCATGGTAATCGCGAGTTTGTCTCCATGACATCATGGATTTCCACCAATCAGAGGCATCACTGCTGGTTTAGGATTGTGGGTCATGAAGTACTTATCCAAGACATCGCGAATAAAATACATTTATCTCAAAACAAAGTTGGTGCCCCATGTACCTTTGACGTCTATATCAGCATATACAAGCGCTTAGTCATGTCGTAGCTGGTTTTAAGTCTACCATCGACGGTTACAATTTTATGGTTTATACTCGAATTGTCAATGGAGAAAATGTATTGTATTCTTACTTCCTGAGTCGGCTGTGGGCGGGACTGTTGAGGTATAGGTCATAAACTACAGTACTGGCGTTAATTGGCTTGATCCATGTGAGTCTAATGTTCAACTACACCTTCCGCATATCGACTGCTCTGAATTGTTCCAGAACATACAGTTAACCTGTTGCTAACAAGCTATTACAGTTGTTATTCAGGGAAGGAACAAGCTAGTATTCTCTGACTTTACTAACACATTCATTGACGCGGTACTTTATAGTTACACGAAGCAATGGTTGGGAGGTGTTGAGCTAAAAGCAATTTAGCACGCAAGGTTGGTGTGGCATACGAGATGTTATCCTTAAGCAAAGAAATATACAAACCTGGAGCAACACAAGCACAAACACCATCTGCTTCTGATATAATCCGAATTCTCCAACTAGTTGATATGCCTGTTCTAAATCCATTCCAGGAAGACGACAGAGTATTCAAGCAAAGCACATCAATTTAACATACAGGGCAAACATCCTTTTGCAGACGTGGATTACTATCACATGTTATTATACAGAAAACCTGATTGGATAGGAGACTGTGGTCCTAAACAAAAAACTGCATATGCGCAGTACTACCATGCCCAGGGTTGCCAGCCAGGTCTAGCGAAGATTTCTTTCCCAACGACTGAAAAAAAAATACCAAAATGCATTAAATCTAGCACAATTTCTTTCTTTCTTTACATATTTTCTGAACACTTCTCCACAATGAAAATTTATATTTTGCTGTGATTTGTTTTTCCCTTATTCTCTTTATTTCTACATTTATATTGGTTCATTACACAAAATAGTTTTTGTGACGTCCAGTGTGCGTGCAGGTGACTTTGCCCTGCTCTGCTGAGACGGGTCTGTCTGCGGACTGCAAGAGAGGGGCGTAACTTGAAATCTTGCAGGCGTAACTTGAAGTCTTGCAGGCTGCAGACAGATACTATTGGCTCTGCTCTGCTAAGACGGGTCTGTCTGCGGACTGCAAGAGAGGGGCGTAACTTGAAGTCTTGCAGGCGTAACTTGAAGTCTTGCAGGCTGCAGACAGATACTATTGGCTCTGCTCGCTGCATGACAGATAGCACTCTCACCGAAAATATCTACTCAGTTCACTCTTATCTCAATATGCGTTAACAAGCAGTTGAACAGGTGAAGGTGTAACTAATGAAATGGCCGGTAAATGCATACAGGTATACACTCACCGAAAGGATTATTAGGAACACCATAATAATACGGTGTTTGACCCCCTTTCGCCTTCAGAACTGCCTTAATTCTACGTGGCATTGATTCAACAAAGTGCTGAAAGCATTCTTTAGAAATGTTGGCCCATATTGATAGGATAGCATCTTGCGGTTGCTGGAGATTTGTGGGATGCACATCCAGGGCACGAAGCTCCCGTTCCACCACATCCCAAAGATGCTCTATTGGGTTTAGATCTGGTGACTGTGGGGGCCATTTTAGTACAGTGAACTCATTGTCATGTTCAAGAAACCAATTTGAAATTATTTAAGCTTTGTGACATGGTGCATTATCCTGCTGGAAGTAGCAATCAGAGGATGGGTACATGGTGGCCATAAAGGGATGGACATGGTCAGAAACAATGCTCAGGTAGGCTGTGGCATTTAAACGATGCCCAATTGGCACTAAGGGGCCTAAAGTGTGCCAAGAAAACATCCCCCAAACAATTACACCACCACCACCAGCCTGCACAGTGGTAACAAGGCATGATGGATCCATGTTCTCATTCTGTTTACGCCAAATTCTGACTCTACCATCTGAATGTCTCAACAGAAATTGAGACTCATCAGACCAGGCAACATTTTTCCAGTCTTCAACTGTCCAATATTGGTGTGCTCTTGCAAATTGTAGCCTCTTTTTCCTATTTGTAGTGGAGATGAGTGGTACCCGGTGGGGTATTCTGCTGTTGTAGCCAATCCGCCTCAAGGTTGTGCGTGTTGTGGCTTCACAAATGCTTTGCTGCATACCTCGGTTGTAACGAGTGGTTATTTCAGTCAAAGTTTCCCTTCTATCAGCTTAAAGCAGTCGGCCCCTTCTCCTCTGACCTCTAGCATCAACAAGGCATTTTCGCCCACAGGACTGCCGCATACTGGATGTTTTTCCCTTTTCACAAAATTCTTTGTAAACCCTAGAAATGGTTGTGCGTGAAAATCCCAGTAACTGAGCAGATTGTGAAATACTCAGAGCGGCCCGTCTGGCACCAACAGCCATGGCAGGCTCAAAATTGCTTAAATCACCTCTCTTTCCCATTCTGACATTCAGTTTGGAGTTCAGGAGATTGTCTTGACCAGGACCACACCCTGAAATGCATTGAAGCAACTGCCATGTGATTGGTTGAGTAGATCATCGCATTAAGAAATTGAACGGGTGTCCCTAATAATCCTTTAGGTGAGTGTATGTTAGTGCCCGGTGTAGTGACTGAGTCAGTGTAATTGTCCATGATGATCTTTACAGACAACACGGGCGTAGGACGGGGGGGAGTATACAAGTCACTGTCAAACACATGGCCACTAGGGGTTATATAGATGTTAGGGTTCGGTTCAGGATCCACAGTGTCCCATTCAAGGGAGAAGGGGAAGTGGCTCCCCTGTGCCAAGATATTTGATATATTTAACTCAGTCAAAGAACTCTGACTGGCAACAGTTATAGCCTAATGATTACAGTTCAAATGTTTCTTTTGACAGACAACTTGGTAATATAAAAATCTTCATAAATGTTTTTGTTAAAGTACCATAATATACAGGCCCCTAATGTATATAGGGGCACTCAAATGTGAAAATTAGGAGGGGCTCTCAGAAACAAGCTATGTACAGGACCCATAATTTCATGCTACACCCATAACAGCCATGTTAGTGTTTCAACAGCCTGGCAGGACTGTTTTTGACAGAATGTTTCTGACCTGGTGGCATCTGGTAAACCAGTGGCTGGACCAGGTTGTGGGTGATCATCAGTGATGATCTCATTTGCCTTCCTGTGTCACCTGATGTTGTAGATGTTTTTTAGGGAGGGCAATGAGGACTTAATGACAATTTCAGCTGAACATCAGACTCCAAAGACATTGGATCAGTGTTCTGAGATTCCATACCAGACTAATGAACATACAGAGGCCTAAATGAGTAGAAATTAAGTAAAATACATATTTAAATAAATGCATAAATTTAGAAAGATACATAATATAAAAAAAATTAGATAAATTCTAATTTAACTGACAAATGCCTGAAATTGGGTCATGATGTTATAACATTAAAATTAGAAAGTTATAATGAAATTGGACATAACATTAAAAATTACTTTATATGAAACAAACTAGAAAATTGTCAAAGTTACATTATAAAAAGATTTCCATAAATGTTTGCCACACATTAATATTTTAAAATAAGATTTACTTCAAAATACTCATTTTGAAACTTCTAGTCCTCCAGAGAATATACAGAATTTTTTTCATTCATGGATAATGTTTTACTGTCTCTCAAATACATACATCTGAGGCAGCTTCATAAAGACATTATCATATCTGGATGTAATGTACAATATTATACATAGTACATTCAATCGCCATCTGGGCCAGTACTCATGAATGTTAACCTCCTGTAACAGATTTGTACTGGTTTCATTTCACATACATATTTTCTCAGACTGTGGGACATGCACAGAAAACAATTTTGAGTGATAAATATAAAAATATTGGCAAGTCAATAAGGGAACACAAACCAATTTAAAAATATCTGTTTAATATTAGTTGTACACATACAAACAAGACAATTGCAGTTCAAAATGTAGCCAATTTATATTTTAGTTAATTCATTTTAAAGTGAACATAAACCAAAAGGCATTACAGATATGGAATCAATTAAGAGTAGTAAAAGGACAGAAAAAAATAAAGGGTAAAGAGATAAAGGACAACACTTCTCTACTAATTCTGACACCGGAGTGGTAATTTGGACCTGGGCGTTGTTGCCGAAGATTCATTTTCTGCCATCTTTGACCGATTGAGGGGTTTGTTTTCCTTTTTGCCAGCCTTCTTTTGCTGAAAGCAGAGAAACAAAACATTTTTCAAAACAAAGTCATGGTTGTGATGGAAAATGTGAGTTGAAACTATACATAGTAGATTTACCTTGAAGAAAGGTACTCTTTCATTTTCATAACACATTAGACTCTCATCAATGTAAGACACTCCAGTGATATTGCTTTCATTGAACTCCTCATCCTCCAAAGAGTCCTGTTGCAAAAAAATGTCAGTATTTTGTGTTATATGCTGAGCAGTCAGCTTGTGGTATTCAATAAGACTGGGCGGTATACTGTAAATGTATTTATGCCATGAAGTGCCACGTTGAACTTCCAGTGACCAGTGTGAGGGAGTGTGAGGGCGATAACACCAAATTTAACACACCTGCTCCCCATTCACACCTGAGACCTTGTAACACTAACGAGTCACATGACACCAGGGAGGGAAAATGGCTAATTGGGCCCAATTTGGACATTTTCACTTAGGGGTGTACTCACTTGTTGCCAGCAGTGTAGACCTTACTGGGTGTGTGTTGAGTTATTTTGAGGGGACAGCAAACTTACACTGTTATATAAGCTGTACACTCACTACTGTACAGGTAGCATTTCTTCAGTGTTGTCACATGAAATGTTATAATTAAATATTTACAAAATGTGAGGGGCAGGGTATCCCCAGAAAATTGGTTAGTTAAGGTGGTTGAGTTAGGTTTGTCCTGGGGAGGGGGGTGGGGGAGCGCAAAAACAATATCAAAATGCACAACGGTGATCACGTTCACTGTTTATTGCTGGGCACTTAACAGAGCGCAATGACAAAATACCACTAGATGGCGCCGGCCGGACGCATATCAAACATTTATTTTGCTGACTGCGCAGTCAAGGCGGATATCGAGTGTTGTCTGGGCGGCCACCTAAACAGAAAAGTTCTGCAGGAAACCCTGGAGAGGTGCCCGCGCACACGCACGCACACACAAATATATGCACACCCTTGTGTATCGGTATTAATGTTTATGTTCAAGTGTCATTTCGCCAGCTACACTGAATGAGAATAACCTTGTTTTGGACTGAAAGACGTCACTGGTAACTACAAACGCTATTGTCTTGTAAACAAAGACAGGTGGGAAACTACAGTTAACTGTTGTTGAGATAGACAAATGCAAAGATGAGGAATAGCCTAGTGTAGTGAAAGGAATTCAGCAAAGTTTCACAACAAATTAAAAACTCTGATTAAGGACGTGCAGGGGGACGACATAATTTGCAACTTCACAGGTCTGTCGTAAAAGGAGCAATTTTAAAACATGCTCAAAACTTTAAATCCCAAGAATTATCAAAAAATACTTATGTGCAAGTTACTAATATTTTGCAGAACAATAATGAGTAGCCCACAAAATAATTTTGAAGTACATGCAGTTCATGTGTTTCAAATCATTTAACATGTTGCTGCTGTCACTGACATGTACATTTGATCAGCTGATAAAAATATCCTTTAAAGTGTGTCAGCAATCCATAAATCTCTGTACCATCTAATATTATTCCCAAAAACACAACTGTTATTGTTTGCATTAAATAATCACCATTAGAACAAATATTATACAAGGATAAATTAATAGTTTAAATTTGCATTATCACCATTTAATTGTAAATATACATCTTTAAAGCAGCACAATACAAAGTCCTGAGTGATATGATAATATGTTGAAAAGAAAGCAAGTTCTGTAGATGGGCTAATAGTCCGATGTGTACCTGAGTGACCGGCTTCTCCTCCTCTTCTTCTTCTAACGTGTCACATTGGAACAGGGCTGCCTGCAGCTCCTCCTGTTGGTGGCGGAGACCCTCCAGCACTTCTGCTCTGCTCTTAGACTTGGCAAGAACACGTGGGTAGACGAACTCTCTCCTCTGAGGAGTTGTACCTTAACAGTCAAATAAAAAATCATAATGATAGGTCAGTGACTGAAAGAAAAACATATAGTTCAGTGAAAAAATAATTGATTCAGATAATGCTCACCAGTCGGGACATCTTGTTCAAGTTCTTCACTGATGAACCGGTGGACACGGGCAAGGCCGTCCTCCATGTGGTTTTTGAGCTCTGTCCGGTGTTGTTCCAGGACAGTCTGGTCCACTGACATCTGCTCTTTCACGGTGACCAGACCCTCTTCAACTTTCTCTTGCTGCTGCATCAACTGCCCACTCACATCCTGAAGCCTGTCCTCACAGCTCTGCTCCACACTCTGGAGCACAAGGTCAGAAAGAGTGGACGAGATTTCAGTAAACACCAACATGTAATGGGCACTTCAGCAATTGCAAAGCCCACCAATTTCGCCAAACTGAACCTGCAAGTCAGTATAATGAATTGTAGTATTGTTAAACCAAAAACCCAAGTAACTGATTTAATGTAATAATGCACAACATGCGGAGTAAACATTTTACCGTTAGCAGGTTCTGACTGGAAGCTGAGCTCTCTCTGATCAAGGTAAGCTGACCCTGGGCCTGGGAGTCACTTCTGTCCTTGACGGTGGCACACCACTGCAGACTCTTCTCACCTAGCTGGGTCACAGTGCTGTGCAGGTGGTTGCAGTAGCTGGAGCTCTCATTCACTGTGCTCTGGGCCTCCGAGATAGCCTGGTTGAACTCCGAGATCAAGCTGACGGCACTAGACTCCATATGCTCGTTTATCATGTTGTTCTGGTTCTCGGCTGCGCTGATTTTCCTGGTGAAGGGGATAAGATCTGGAGGATCTGTACAGGCAATCATCTCATAACCAAAGTAAAACACAGTAACACTTTCAGACTGCCAGTGCAATGGACAAGTAAGTCCGTTAAGTCAGGGACCCGGTTACGTAAGTCCGTTAAGTCAGCGACCCGGTTACGTAAGTCCGTTAAGTCAGGGACCCAGTTACGTAAGTCCGTTAAGTCAGGGACCCAGTTACGTAAGTCCGTTAAGTCAGGGACCCAGTTACGTAAGTCCGTTAAGTCAGGGACACAGTTACGTAAGTCCGTTAAGTCAGTGACACAGTTACACGTACGTTTGCAGGGTCTGCTGAAGGGACTGGGCAGGGACATGCAGGGCGTCGGTGGCACTCCGTAGGTTGGCATATTCGCTACGGTTCTCCATGGCCAGGAGGGTGAGCTGATCTTGCATACACTGTATCACCTGGTTCATGCTCTGTAAAACCACAAAAAGCAGGAAAAAAATGCACATTAATGCACCCAATCACTGCAGATCTAATTACTAGCTTATTTGCTCAGAAGGCCCAAAAAAAATAACACACATTTTAAAATGAAACATTTTGGAACATTTCATAGCAATAGCCAAAACCCACATCTAAAAAATAATGTACTAGCTTGCATACTATGAATAACATCTTACATGCAAAAATGGAAATGTTTATGTCAGCAGCCTATCACTGAAAATGACAATCTGCAATTGCATCATCCATACGACTTGTGGCAAAAGTAAGTTTACATTTATGATTTGCTTTAGTCTTAAACCATCTGGACTCAAGGGCCCCCTTAAAAAAATAGTTGGCACCAACTGAAAAAATATTTTGTTTCTGAAAACATCTGCCCAAATTCAGGGAAGTTCTTGTGGAGGTTTACTTAAAAAAATAGTATACCAATACAACAGAAATCAGCAGAGAGAAATTGCTATTGGCGCAATCTCCCACTACATCATCCACTTTGTCTTGTTAGCTACAGTTGCCTTGTATTTAATTACAGAAATTAAATGACTAATGTTACTTTGCAGTATCCCTCTGACAAGGCAAAATTCAAATTAACTTTTTCAGGCTCATGTGCTTTGTGCCTGGAGAGGTTAGAAAAGCCTAAAGGATACAGTGCTACCAGGGGAAAATGCAACAACTATAACTACGTTGGCAGTGCCTGTCTGACATACTATACCAAACCTGGAATGTCAGGATGGGTCTTTTGCAATGCAAAAGACCCAAGTATTTACAGCAATGAAGCATGTACAGCAGTAATTGACCACTAGTGCACCCTTCAAGAGCCCTCCAAAAGAGAAACGTTTAACTTCACGCCAGTCAATGCCAGGCCATACCGTCTCATTTTTCTTGTCTGCTTGTCTGATCTTTTCCTTTAGCTTGTCGTGCTCAATTTTAAGGGAGTCGAAACCTTCGGTTGTCATCTCCCTAAGTGAAGATAGGTCCTGGGCTTGGCCACTGAAATATGACATCATCTCCAACTTCATGGACTCCAACTGAAAGAGAAAAACAATGCATTCAATAAACTGTCTTTTATCAAACATGTCAGCTGCAAATCTACAGTATTTTGAGAAGAAGAAATTCCTTGTTTCAACTTGGTTCCCTTACTCTTGCAGACAGAGAATTGTTCCTCTCCAGCGTTTTAGTCAGGCTTTCATTCATGGCCATGATGGAACTAAAACCTGGTAACACCTGGGCTAACAGGACCTCCTCAAGTTCCATTTTATGCTCCTCCTTTCAGGAAAAAAAAAAGAATATTGTTTAGTCATGAAACCTCTCACATTTCTCTTCAGACAGGTGTGCACACATTAGATGTGGCAAATGAAAAAAGCACAGAAGAATATTAGACAAATTAATCTCTATCCTTACCAGAACCTGGTGCAGACAGTTCTTTGCCTCCACGCACAGGGACTCTTGCTCCAGTATCTTAGCCTGACACTTGGTCATGCCATCAGCAACCAAACCTTTAATGCCATTAAAGGATGTGAATAGAGTAGCTGCAGCCCCTTTGAAAGCGTGGGCGTTGAACGTCAGAAGACCCTCTGAGGAGCAAAAACCAATTACAGATCAAACCATTTGACAAGTTGGTATTAACTTAGTCAACACTCCCTTCTTCACTTTGCTGTTAGCATTAACATCTTTGCTGCTATATGGACGGGGCACGTGCACAGCCTTGCCGAGAACATACAGTAACTATTTTTTCTGTGGAAACTGTCAGCCAAATTATTAACCATGAACCATCAGCGAAATAAATGTCGTCACAAATTCCAGTTCCTGCTATGAGGCTGTACATCACTTTAAATTGTTTAAATTACACTTTTTCCCAATGATTCTCAACCAAATGCATTTCCAGCACCTGACAAATTACCCTTCAGAGTTTAATCAATAATTCATAGCATATTGGCTTCCCTGTTCCTAAAGCTGCATACATGGATTATTAACCTAGTGATGGTGCTACCCTAGGTACCATGGTGCTCAGAGAGCTATTCTCCACTGTCTTCAAAGTACAAATACACAAAATATAGCCAAAATCTGGACAACTGACCATGAGCTTTTTGGAAATCCCATTCCACTACTCATCTGGAAAGGCTTCCTACAAGATTTGAGTTGAGTCTTTGGGAATTTGTGCTCATTCAGCAGAACGAGCATTTGTGAATATGGGCACTGATTTTGGACGAGAAGGCCTGGCTCGCATTTGCCCTTTCAATTCATCCCAAAGGTGTTCAATGTGGTTGAGATTAGGGTCCTGTGCAGGCCAGTGAACTAAACCATGCCTTTATAGACCCCACTTTGTGTACAGGGGCACAGTCATGCTGGAACAGGAAAGGGCCTTCCCCAAATGTTTTGAAACACCAATTATCTAAGATCTTTTTACATCCTGTAGCATTAAGATCAACCCTCACTGGAACTAAATTGCCTAGTCCAAATCCTGACACAGCCCCATACCGTCTACCCCAATCCATTTTAAAGATGCATACCAACTGAGGAGCTGTAAGAGTCCAACATGCTTTGCTGCTTGATGCACTGTTCTTCTGCAGAGTTCTGCATCTGGCTGAACACCGCATCCATGCGTTCTGTGAAGGTCATCTGGATCTCAGAGTTGTGTTCCTCAACTTTCTTTTTCCTCTCCAGTTTGGCATGCAATCCAAACACATCGTTAGTGCTTGCATCAACCGTTGTCAGCAACTGGGAACATAACAGTTTTTTTTTTTACAGTCGATTTGGTATTATTCGCAATACCAAGGTGTAATTTTTCAAAATTCTAAGTACAAAACTCCCAACAGGTCATACTTGTAAATCATTAAATCCTGCATTCAAAACAGATTTAGCTTTCATTTGGTTTGTAAACATCAGTCACCACAAGATCAATGAATCAACCGATAATCAATCAATGAGTACATTTGTTAAGTAATCTAAACATAACATAACTGAAAGGATTGCACAAGTCATTGTTTGTTCTTGGACAAAGTGATTGTAAGACAAGTCTCAAAATGACTCTGAAGTGCTACATATTATCTGTTACAGGTCAGTTTACCATTTTCACATTCAGCAAACTATACATTATCAATCACAATTGACAAAAAATAATTTCTATCCTATAATCAAAAGTGTAATCAATGAATACATCTACCATCATATAGGTTCTCCAATCAAATATAACAAACACTATAACAGAACTGAAAGAAATGTGTTTACTAAAGAAAATGTTCACTGTACACTACACTAATTTGCATAAATTCAGCCTTCTGCTTTTGGCCATAAATTCTCATCCATTTCACATCTTCATAGTTCATGCACCTTGGGAAAATTGTTGCTCGTTGGCCAATGAGATTGTGCTCACAGGGCCGGGTTGAAGCCCGCTTCATCAACAAAGATAAACGTGTGGTTCACAGCAGCCTCAAGCTCAATCCCGCCCTCCTCCCTGAGCCCACCCTCCTCCCTGAGCCCACCCTCCTCCCTGAGCCCACCCTCCTCCCTGAACTCAAAAAACACAAGTTATGCATGTACTTTGTATGTATAATGTTCCTAAATCCAAATGTCATTGTGAAATATTTTTTGTACTCAGTCAATGTAAGATGTACTTAAGAGTTGTGAAAAGGTCCTTTGATGATCTGTTTTGTTTTTTGTACTAGGAATGGTGAAATATTACTACATACTTGTGTGAATAGTACCAAATAGTCTGAAAAAAACTATAATACACAACACACTCTTAAAAGACATCACCCTAACCTTATCTGCAGTGCTGTACAGCTTCTTTTCAGTGGAGGCCAGCTCGGACACAATCAATTCCTCTTCTGTGAGCTTTTGTTTAGTCTCTTGCAGGTTCTTGTAAGTCTCCTCCAGCTGTTGGTTTTTCTCCTCGAGGTCATTGGTGCAAAGGTCCAGCTTCTCCTTGCTATCATCAAACAGCTCTGTGATCTAGGAAGGTAAATTATACTGTAGTCTGACAAACATTAAACCACATTTCTACTAGAACACTCCAGACCCCTAAACAGCTCAAAATCATTGTCATGTTTCCCAATCAGACAGTTAAAAAAAAAAAAAAAAATCAGCAAATTCGGTAATTCCCAAGTTTTGGGGAAACTAGGTTTCCCCAAAAACCTTTAAAAATACATCTAGATGCATTTGTTTGACTTCCTGATATTTCTCCTATTGACTTGATTCAAAGATCAAATCACATTAAAAAAAATGAAGATTTTCCATTTAAAAAATGTTGCAGTGATATAACTGAAGGTTTTTGGGCAACTTATGGTGGCCGAGTCAGGAATTACCAAACGCGCTAAGGTATTTTGTGACTGTCGTGACAGAATCATGAGCAGCACGATGAATTTCAGCTACTTAAGTGTCTGGAGTGTTGGAATGGCAGTAATGCAATGGCATTTGGTGCTCCCAACGTTTTGTGCAGTTAAAAAGCTGTCAGTTCTACTTTATCAGTTGTTTTGGAGTTAACTTTTTGGGCTTTCAATAAGCATCCTGTTACTTAAACTTACTCTCTTCAGTTCCTCCTCTACTGCTGCAATCCGCTCTGTGTATTCTGTTATCTGATCTTCTTGGGAGGATATTGTGCATGACATATTCCTGATGAGGATAAAATGCGTTATTAAACTTCATTCGATTTAACCAGGAAGGCACTAAGACCCAGGTCTCATTCAAAGGTGTGCCCTGGGAACACAGCCTGAAAATTGCATACATACACATACACAGTCAGCTAACTAACACATTGCTCACTAAAGCACTAGCCAATACACTAAATTGGCCTACAGGTCATTCTCAATGTAGTCACTTACAATATAACTTCAATATATTTATTTAATTCAGAAAAGGAACAACTGTAGTGAACATTTGACTTGTGAATAAAATATTTTAAATTGTAAGATGATGGCAACTTACTCATAGTTCTCAGATGACAGATACACTCCATTCTTGTCACGAGTGGCCGCCAAATCACGTTTCAGACGCTCAATTTCCTCTGTGTATTCCTTATTTAAGAAAATAAAAACAATATAAAACCAATTTGACAAATAAATTAGTCTGGATAGTTTTTGCACACAACACACCCACCACTAGAACTACATTTTTTAAAGCTAAGTAGATGTATTTACTATCTAAAATGTAATCTGACACTGGTCAAAGTGTGGGATCGAGAATCGCTATACAATTTAGTGATGGGTTGTTCAGAACAAAAAAGTTAACCATTATTGTAGATTACTGCATATACAAGTAGTATACACATGTTTCCAGGAAAGTTAGGATACATACAAAACAGGCTATTATCCTTTTTAAATGGTGCAAAAACTATTTGGTTAGGTGAACATGTAACCTATCTGTACATGTATATCCTCTGCCTTAACAGAAGCCTACAAAATGTTTACAATTTGAAGTAATAGGTCAACTTGAACAAACTACCAAGTGACAGCAGCAAATGTACAATATATAGGAAAGTTCAATCAAATTCAATGTTCTCCATAACCAACCAGGGTGGGAAATGCGCAGGTGCTTTTTCACATTGGCGGGTAACTTTGCCCCAGAATGAAGAGCCCTTCTGCTGGGCCAGCACTAGTAGACTAGATGAAGTGAATAACTTTAGGACTGGCTGAAAGATGTCACAGCAATTAGCTTCACTACAGACATTTGGAGTTCAGACACGTGTCCCATGTCTCAAGTCTGAAAGCGCAGTGGGTGGATGCATTAAAATGACTATCGGATCGGTGCCCAATGTTCAGTACTCAGAATCAGTATTGATTATGAAAGTGGCATCGGTGCGTACCTAGTTATAGACATTCGTTATTATCTTTACTTCACAAAAATAAACCTACTCTGAACCATGAAGTTACATACGAAATCAAAACACAATTGCACAGCATATTTTACATTCCAATTGCAATTTTTTCTTTGGTTCTTTGCAATTACCTTGATTAGCGTTCTCTTGGTCAACTTCTGATTCACCTCAGGCTTGTTCATAATGTTTTTGGCTCTGTTGGCATATTCCAGTGTACTCAGAGTCTCCTGTGGATTTCAGGAAATTGAAAGGAATGATTTAGTTGTAGGAATGTCAGACTTCATTTTCAACTTTCAGGGTTTCAAGCATCATCCAGTCATTTTTGTGAACGTTTATTTGGCTGTCCATTTGTGCGCATGACCAATATACTGCAATGAATGAACAAAACCTATTTATAACGATCTCTGTATACACTTCCAAAGATGAAAATGTTATTGGGATGGCTTTCAAATGTTGGGTAACATTGACAATATTGTGCCATTCACTGAATCAATATTTGCTTATTCCTGTGCTAGCTATGAAAATCATCTTATCCACAGATCAACATGACTCAGCTAAAGTAACATTAGGTTTCCTAATAGACAAAAAATAAAACAAATAATTCAGAAATGGGACATAACAAAACTGTCTAAAACAGGGATGTCAAACCGGTTCCACGGAGGGCCGAGTGTATGCTGGTTTTTGGTCTTTCCTTTCAATTAGAGCCCAAATAAGAACTATACTGCTAGGTGAGGGGAGATCTTAACCAATTAGTAAGCTATTCAATCAGTCAGGTACAAGGTAAGAGCGAAAACCTCCATACACTCGGCCCTCCGTGGAACCGGTTTGACACCTGTGGTCTAAAAGATGATTCTGAACTAACATGACGTCTCCCGTGCTACAAACCAAAATTTCCCTTTAATTTGAACATAAAGATTAATAGAACAGGTGGCAACCTAGCCACTCGTGACAATATCAGAGCCAAACGCACCTCCAGGTTGATGGAGGCTGGAGAAACTGTAGCAATGATGGAGGTCTTTGTACGCCCTCCTAGTGAGTCCTGGAGAATGCGGGTTAGTTTGGACTCCCTGTAGGGAATGTGGGGCCTCTTCTCTACCAGTGCAGTTATCACCCTGCCTAGTGTCAGCAAAGACTGGTTGATGTTTCCAGCCTCCCGTGCACGCTTATCTACAGCCCCCGAGCGGCCGATGTTTTCACTTCCAGCAAGGTCAACCTAGAAGGGGAGGGACATATTATTAAATTTACAAACAGGTGCGCATTTAAAAACGGAAAACACATTTGCCAGGAAACAAAGATTGACCACTCTGGATGTAGCAGAACAAAGACTTTCATAAGCAGGAACCATAATCTAGGTAAAGTTAACAATACCAAGTTTAGTTTCCCAATCTTGACCAGTTCCTCTCCATCAACAGTGATCTCCTTCATATGAATTGTGACGGAGAACACGGAGTGTGAGCGGCTGAAAAAAAAAACATTAAGCAAAAAATGGAGACAATCAATGTAAACGAACACTTAACATAAAGACATTAACACCCTACGATTAACAAGTGTTGAGGGTCAGAAATGCCGTGTTACCTGGAGTAGGCATTCATGAGAGTGGAGGCTGTCTTTCTCTTGGCAGAGCCACGCTCTAGAATCTGGTAAACCTCATTTTTGTTGTGTACTGTGATCTCCTCAAGGCCCTTGATGATAACACCCCTCTGGCAAAGAGACACACCATATTTAACCCTCAAAAGATAATAGATAATTGACATGTTAACTTTTTTGGTAACAAATCTCTATTTGTCATGTACAGTTAGGTCCGGAAATAATTACACACAGACACAAGTTATTTTGGTTGTTTACCAAAACATATTCAAGTTACAGTTAATGAATATGGGCTTAAAGTCTCTCAGATTTCATTTGTGGGTATTCACATGCAAATTGGAATAAGGGTTTAGGAATTACAGCTTTAATATGTAGGGACCAAACATAATTGGAAAATTGACTAGGTGTGGGCTATTCCTTTTTTATTTCCTCATCAATTAAACAGGTAAAATATCAGGGCCCATATTCATAAAAAATCTTAATGCAAAGAGTAGCTCCTAGTGAAAAAATTCTAAGAAATGTGGCCGTTTACTCCTAGAATTAAATAAAAATCCTAGTAAAGAAATAAGTAATTCAGAAAGCATCTTAACTATTAAAAGAGGTCCTTAGGTCAAAATTGGTAGGAGTACAGACAAGGACTTTTAAGAGGCTTAAGAGTTCCTTCAGTAGAGGAGAAAACGGCAGAATTACGAAGAGGGAGAAGAAATGTGTTGCAGACAATGGATGACAGTGAGTCAATAAGACGCTATAGATTAGATCGTGCAGGGATCATGTTTGTGACCAATCTTATTACAGACACGCGAAGGCCGGCTGCTGTACTATTTTTACGTAATGATGGTATACTGTAAGTGCATAACAAACATTGGCTTTTGAATTCCTACAATTGTAACCCCACCCAGCTTCATCCCAGGAGTACTATACATTTTTATTTTTATAAATTCTGTAGTTTCATCTCAATTCCATTGTGGTGAGATACAGAGCCAAAATTATGAAAACTGTGTCAGCGTCACAGTATTTCCAGTCCTAACTGTATATAGCAGGTCAGAAGTATAAAGTCACTTTTCTAGCCTTAATGATGTCATAATGCAAAACACATTCAGCCAATCTTCCTTAATTTCCAACACTTACTTCAACAACTACAGTAGCTAGTCATCAGTGACTATATGAACAAAATTGCTTATATTTAGCTATTTTTCCTCAGCATTTTGGAAATGGAATGCCAATTGAATTGACCATCTGGGAGGACAGGATCAAGGTATGAAAATCTGATTACATACAGTTGGCTTCAAAATTACTGGAACCTCTGCACAAACAATACTGTAAAAAATAAATACATTTAGACAAAAACCTAAGAATACCAACATGTGAGAAGTACTGTTATTTAATAAAGTGTCAATGGAACCAACCAAAATCATTCATTGATCAAATACAAAAAGATCCAAGTCCTCCAAATTAAGGTTTCATAATCAATGGCAGCCTTAAAGATTGTAAAGAACATCTAATAAAATTGATCCAGGAATGAAATTCCACTGAAGTTAATCTAAATCCTATGGAACCATTTTGAGCCATTACATCACTTCCTGTTCCACTAGGGTATGAAAACGAGGTAACACTTTGTCAAACACCATGAAGAAAACAAAAGATATCTAGATATATAGATTTTTATCTACCTGCGAGTGACCAAAATGTTAGTTTTAGGCCATGTTGTAAATGTGATGGCACTTCACATTCAATTAAATTGGTGATTTTAAGGGTAACTAAGTTGGCCGTTTGTTGGTGGCGCCAAAGCTATCGACCAGGAAGGCCATCCCAAAAATCCCTCCCTGAATATTAATTAAAATGTACTGTTTTTCCATATATTCCCTGGTTTCTATGTGACACAGAGGGATATGTATTGCTCGTTACTCGAAATTATAGACATGAATGTTAATCAAAATTCTTGAAACAGCTGCTTCGGACAAGTCATTTTTGCTATCGGATGAGTAACAAAAAAAAAAACTGTCTTTCTAGTCGGAAGGACAAGTGGCCAACACCTGGTAGTGTTTCTCACATGTTGGTATTTTGAGTTTCTCCATAACTATATTGCTTGTTTTTAAAGTCTTGTTTGGGAATTGTCAGTCAGTGGCAATTAAGTGGCACATTTGTCATTTAAAAACCTTATCCCCTTGGTTGCAAAACAGGTCCTGACATGTTATCAGGAATACTCATCTGACTGGGTAGTACCTTATTACGTGGATCATCAAACAACTGAAGGCGTTCAGTGACATCGGGAGAAGGACTCAAAAGGTCAAAGAGCTCTTCGTTGTAGATCTCCAACAGGGAAACCTTGACAGAGAACTCGGTTCCACTGTCAGAGAGTTTCTCAAATATCTGATGAAGTGTTCGGGGAATAATACCTGCAAGGGGGTCCTGGGGGAGTCCATTCACGTCGCACATTAGTACACATACTGGAGGACAACACAAGACTCAACTCAATAATCAGACAAATCTTTATACCTCTTCCCATGTAAACTCTTCATTTGGAGATCTTTCTCCTTCCATTGTGAAGGTCTTTCCGGTTCCTGTTTGGCCATATCTGCATGGCAAAGACAACAATGGGCCATTTAAGGAACGCTAGTTGCTGCCAGAGTCAGTTTCAAAATGACAAGACATAACCTTGTGCAACTTAATTCTTACTTACGCAAACACTGTACAGTTGTAGCCACTGATCACCTCATCCAAAATCGGGCAGATGACACTCTTGTACACCTCAATTTGCTTGGCAGCTGCACCGAACACCTGAGGGTTTGATAACATTTAAATTTAACATACGAGCTGGTCATCAAACGCAAGTATTTCTATAGATAATTGATCACTCAGACTGGCTATTCTAGTTTTTCCCCTCAACTCCAGACCACACAGTGTGGATAGTAGAAACATCATGTCAGCTAAAATGTATGCTAATGCCACGCTAAGTTACGCCAGTGGTCAACAGTGTCAAAGTTGATTCAGGTGTACTAGGGTTACCCAGATGATTGAGAATTACTGTGCGAGACCAGGGGTTTCTAACCTGGGCATTACCGGACTCGAGGTTTGGAAGAAAATGAATGCCAATATCCTGTAGATAAATATTTTCTATTGCACACCTAAGACACTAATATTCCACAATTCTTGGAGATATTTTTCTGTCAGTGAACAATTGCTAGCAAGTCAGCAAACTATTAAATGCATTTTATAATGCAATTTTTACCACAGCAGTCAAAGTGCTTTGAATTAACTATCCTCTTACAGAATAGAATGTAATAAAGAGATGCAGGATGTATTTTTGTGCAGATGTAATGCGCTACTCTATTGCATAAAAAGTTTGCCCATAATCAGGGGTGTCACCATACCCGGGCTTTCAAAGCTCTAGCCCCAGATGTTTTTTGGTGAGCCCTGAGTGTTCTGCGAGCTGACATCCCAAAAAATAAATCACAGCAATGGAATGAACATAAGGCCGACACATGCTCTGTGCATTGTGACTTCTGCATACACTGTGTATCAATTTTAAAGGCTAACAGTGGATGAATCTCAACAAGCACTGCGTTGTTAAAGTTGAAACTAGTAGGCAGAGTTGAATTTGGTGTCCAAAAAAATCATTATTGATCAGTTCCAATAATAACAGCATGCGCAGGAGAATAACAGTTTGTTCATTCTTCTAGGGAACAGGACAAACAGAAAAACAAAGAACCCAAGGTGGCTAGAATGAGTTCTAGAATGCATATTGATTTCTGATGTTAAAGATGGAGTCCACAATTTTTGTAACTGCAAAAATATTTTTTAGGACCCCATTTTCACCTGAATGTGCATACATTTTAAACAATATACTACACAATCTAAGTAGAATCATCCTCTTACCATATTTAGCTTGAAACCTGACAAGGCTATTGCAGGCATTCCCTTACCAAGTGTCAGGAAGTAAATTCCTAACAAATGTATGATGCATGTTTTGCGAACAGAGGCAGTCCTGTTGAGAGACCTGTCAATCAAACCAGAGCTATACAGTGATGTCTAATGAGTTTGCAGGGCAGGCACACCCTCTTGACCCAGGAGAACGAGAAAATACAGAGACACTTCAGGGAAATCAACAAAAAAATAGTGTATATTCAGGAAATTGGTTATATTGTCCCTGTAATATTCCTGTATAATTTTTAAATTCATACCAACAAATTGAACATTACAGTGCAGATAAAGGCTGTCTAGCAACACGAACATGAACAAGCCTAATGAATGTGAATATAAAACGCAAACAGTAATTCCTAGTAAGTGTTTATGTTGCTCCAAGGTGGTAACGTACAGAATGTTTGTGTTTATCCCCAACTTTCTAAATTGTTCATTTGACATGCAATTGTGCATTGTCAAAACATGAGATTTATTTTAGTCGCATTTCAGGAAAAAATTTGAAATGATAAGACATTGTACTTGACTTGACACTGATAGTACGTCATCAGAAACATGCACTAGCTTCTTTTCATTCCCTCTGTTAAAACAAATGTAATAGCCCACAGAATTATAGATATTGTAATTACACGTATGCAATCCCCAAGCCCCGGGTCGTCTGTCTGAGACCCGAGAGTTTTGAAAGTCTGGTCATGCACCGGACCATAATCCCAAAGACTTCCTACAATTTGTCTTATGAGAAAATACTATGGGGTTTCTTTAAATATCACCCATCTCTATGTTGACCCTACTTACAGTGCCTTGCGAAAGTATTTGGCCCCCTTGAACATTGACCTTTTGCCACATGTCAGGCTTCAAACAAAGATAAAAAACTGTAATTTTTTTGTGAAGAACCAACAAGTGGGACACAATCATGAAGTGGAATGACATTTTTTGGATATTTCAAACCAACAAATAAACAACTGAAAAATTGGGCGAGCAAAATTATTTAGCCCCTTTACTTTCAGTGGAGCAAACTCTCTCCAGAAGCTCAGTGAGGATCTCTGAATGACCCAATGTTGACCTAAATGACTAATGATAAATAGAATCCACCTGTGTGTAATCAAGTCTCTGTATAAATGCACCTGCTCTGTGATAGTCTCAGAGGTCAGTTGAAAGCACAGAGAGCATCATGAAGAACAAGGAACACAGCAGGCAGGTCCGAGAAACGGTTGTGGAGAAGTTTAAAGCCAGATTTTGATACAGAAAGATTTTCCAAGCTTTAAACATCCCAAGGAGCACTGTGCAAGCGATAATATTGAAATGGAAGGAGTATCAGACCACTGCAAATCTACCAAGACCCGGCCGTCCCTCTAAACTTTCAGCTCATACAAGGAGAAGACTGAGCAGAGCTGCACCCAAGAGGCCCATGATCACTCTCGATGAACTGCAGAGATCTACAGCTGAGGTGGGCGAGTCTGTCCATAGGACAACAATCAGTTGTATACTGCACAAATCTGGCCTTTATGCAAGAGTGGCAAGAAGAAAGCCATTTCTGAAAGATATCCATAAAAAGTGTCGTTTAAAGTTTGCCACAAGCCACCTGGGAGACACACCAAACATGTGGAAGAAGGTGCTCTGGTCAGATGAAACCGAAATCTGACTTTTTGGCAACAATGCAAAATGTTATGTTTGGCGTAATAGCAACACAGCTCATCATCCAGAACACACCATCCCCACTGTCAAACATGGTGGTGGCAGCATCATGGTTTGGGCCTGCTTTTCTTCAGCAGAGGCAAGGGAAGATGGGTAAAATTGATGGGAAGATTGATGAAGCCAAATACAGGACCATTCTGGAAGAAACCTGATGGAGTCTGCAAAAGACCTGAGGCTGGGATGGAGATTGTCTTCCAACAAGGCAATGATCCAAAACATAAAGCAAAATCTACAATGGAATGGTTCACAAATAAACATATCCAGGTGTTAGAATGGCCAAGTCAAAGTCCAGACCTGTATCCAATCGAGAATCTGTGGAAAGAACTGAAAACTGCCGTTCACAAACGCTCTCCATTAGGGATGCTCATTTCGGGTAATTTTCCTGACCGAGAACCGCAACTCGTTATCCGATTATTAACCGTTAACTGATAAGATTATAAGATTCAATTGGCTTTAAATAACATAAATTGACAAGTGTCTGTCACCAGTTAAATATACAAAAAAAATTAACGGATTTGTTTTAATGTCTAAACAGCATACAGAACAGATCAACAACAGCTGCCGGGTGCACCAGCTTTGCGTATAAGTTCACTCGGGTGCAAAGTCCACACTAAACCCTACGTTGAAACTAGTTAGTTCCATATTAAAGCTGTGTCGATGTTTGGTTTCACCAAACTAAACTGGCGTGAAGTCCACACCAACCAAAATATTGTCGCAGAAAATTTGTCGCAGATTTCACTTTCTGTTGTCAATCAAAGGAAAGTACCCTTGATGCAGTGTTTACAGAGTTGTCAAATTATAGAATGAAAACAGTCGGTGACAATCTGGAACAAGGTTGTTGCTTACAGGAGGCCTACTGCAAATAAGGGCTATATTGCATTAACACAAAACAAAATGTTGATAACGCTTGCTATGCGTTATGTTACTAACTATACAATATCTGCTGAGCACACCCATTCCATTGAAATGACCATTACGGTCCTCTATGAAAATAAAGTGTGTGTTGCCAATCACTGTGTGTGTGTTGTTTTTAAGGTAACATTATTTTGTCGGCATGCATCAGGAGCATGATGAATTATAGCCGATAAAATAATATATGCTTCCCAATACGATAGCGTTATACGTTTCTGTACATGAAAAAATGAAAGCGCAAGTTAATACCACAGTCATCATAAACGTCCAAGGGTTGTCATTTTAAATAAAGAACGCGTTGCAGACGCAAAACAGGCAGCCAATATATTTCGCTCCTCATTACCTATATCTCCCCACCTTTTAAAACGAAGCGCCAGGCTGTGGTTACGCATGTCAACGCGCCACGTGATTTAACAAATATAGGCTATACGTAAAAAATAAAAATAAACTTCTAAACCGTTTAACTGATAGTATTAATCGGTCAAATGTTTTACTTTCGGTTAACGGTTAAACGGTCAATATGAGCATCCCTACTCTCCATCCAACCTCACTGAGCTCGAGCTGTTTTGCAAGGAGGAATGGGCAAAAATGTCAGTCTCTCGATGTGCAAAACTGATAGAGACATACCCCAAGCGACTTACAGCTGTAATCGCAGCAAAAGGTGGCGCTACAAAGTATTGACTTTTTTGCACGCCCAATTTTTCAGTTGTTTATTTCTTAAAAATTTTGAAATATCCAATAAATTTTGTTCAACTTCATGATTGTGTCCCACTTGTTGTTGATTCTTCACAAAAAATTACAGTGTCATATCTTTATGTTTGAAGCCTGAAATGTGGCAAAAGTTCGAAAAGTTCAAGGGGGCCGAATACTTTTGCAAGGCACTGTAAATTGTCTGAGCCTGCAGGCACTAACACGAAAGAACAGCAACAAGACCATATACTTGTGAGACTAGGTGCTAGCAGCTCACTTTTCTCTTTACAGTTATTTAACCACAACAAAACACCCAATTCATCTTGGCAGTTTGGGAATTAGAAGCAGGAGCCTTTCAGACACACTAAATAAATGCCTTAAAAAAAAAACTGAATTAGTAGGATCAACATCAGTGTGAATAATGAAACTTGGCTCTGTCAAATAATCTAAAATATGTTTCATAACAAGAGCCACACTAATGCATTGATGCCCTGAAAAGGCATCACAGCATTTGGTCTAATCTGAACTGTTAATCTTAAATTGCATTTTCTTGCTCTCTTTCCTCCTAGAAAAAAAAGCAAAGCCACATGATTTTGTGTGTGTGTGTGTGTGTGTGTATATATATATATATATATAATCACATTAAATCAATAGCTGCAGTGTTAAAACACAAGACTGTTTCACTTAGACAGGTACAACATGTCTAATTCTTATTATTCTTATTATTCTTATTATTGGCAAACATGGAAGTCAAGGGCAAACTGGCAGTCTATTTAGGCAACAGCTCAAACTTACAAGACAGACACACTGGTCTAAAAACAATTGTTTTCTCCACTCAGAATTGTAAACATTGGCCATGCAAATTAGTCACTCCCAGTTTCAAACACTTGTTATCTGCAGTGTCTGACAATGGTGAATTGCAATACTGTGCATCAAACTAGCCATTAATAAACCGAAAATAAATCAATGCGACTGAGATTAAATTTATGTACACGTGTTTTGCATTAGACATTCTTGATGCACTGATGTACTCTGAAGGCACTTTAACTTACCAGAAAATGTATAATAAAAAGGTGATTTATACAAATGTTCACAAAAATTTACGTTTAAAAAAGTGTCTTACCATATCAAATGTGTAGGTCTTCCTAGCTGCCTTATCGCCAATCCCTCCGGTTCGAACATTGAGCTCTTTTCTGTTTTGATCAGTATCAATAACCCCATGGGAAGTCTTGCGTTCCGCGATGTTGAATGGCCTTAATAGGGAGATAGTTTTAGAACGGCAAAATAAATAAATAAATAGTAAACTATGTATATTTAAACGACAACTGTAATGTTTCCTCAATTTAACCTTAATGTAGCTAGTTATATCGGTTACATGTACATCGCTAACTAGTTACTAAGCAAATATGAAATTACCCATTTCACATCTAACGGGTTTCATAACGCAGATTGCTGTACAGTAATGTTTTAGATTATGTTCATTACTAGCCCACGTACCTGCATCTCACAACGACTTGAATATTTCTCCCCTCCTTATCCTTCTTGCCGACATTGAACGAGTTGTGCGAAGCCATCATTGCACAACACTACAAATCCTGAAGAACAAACGTCAACTGTAACACAACAACATAATGGTTTCTAAATCATACCTACCGTTACAATCTAAGATTTAAAAAAAATGTACAGTACTGTAGTTATATATAGACGGGAACTAGCTAGCCAGCTAACGTTAAATACTATCTAGCTAAAACTGTAGATAAATTATGGTTTATATAAGCCACCATTCATTTTATGGTAGCTACACCGATTAAGCCAATATCCTTACCAAACGGCTGTTGTCGTTTTCTTGAATAATGTAATGTAAATAGTTAGATCTATAAGAATAAATTGTAGTTAGCAATGTATGTCTCTAGCTAACGCTTAACGATTGCGCTTTACTGTGCAGAACCTTTTTCAAACATGTTTAAATATTTTCCTTTTAAGACGTACAGCCAATAGTTAAAGCAGTGTGTCCAAAACGAAATTTTATTGGCAGAAGGTGGTCACATGCAACCTAGAGACGTGATGCATCACGGGACAGACAAAGTACAGAAAGGAAGAGATAATAATTGTCTTACGAATGAATAAACGAACAAATAACGCTGACGCCCAACAGTCATTCGTGTTTCCGTGTTCATATAGCGTTCCTTGGTTGTTAAATGAGACGTCATTAAGTCAAGCCAGTGGGAGTGGGAAAGCTATGGTTAACAACAGACAATATGATTTTGCGAAGAACAAGTAACAACATATTATGGCTGTTGTCAGAAAATAGCCTTTGTTCTAGCACGTTTATTAGCCAGCACCTAGTTGACTCCCAATCAGTCGTTGAAGGTGGGTAACATTAAATTCTGGTTCAACTCTCCAAAGGATCTCTGATTGGGACAAGTCCTTTTGATGACGACGCTGAACTTGGCTCCACATTCGCCTCAGAAAGGCAATTGCTCTAACATGAAAAAAGCGCACACCCCGCAGTCAGTTTCTCATAAAGCGATCAACCTTTTTTAATCGTATATTTATTATACTATACCACAGTTACAGTAAAGTACAGTTATACCACCATGTAACTATAAAATGAGTGTAATCACGGCAGCATGATCTTACTTTTGCTATTACACATTATAACACTGCTACCGATGATGAATGCACCCCCGCAATTGTTATTGATGTGGGCAAGATATATCTTTCTCCTATCAAACAATATAGCTATGTCAATGCTCAGCAGAGCCTGTCTCCAAAAGAAACGTTATAATATAATTCTGAATAAGTTCTATAATTTACATTTTAAATTAAGAAAACTATTGTCCACATCATCTATCTTTCTCGTTGTTATATTTTTACTGACATGGCCCTTTTAAAGTAACTCTCCAACACATTTGCCACCTTCGTTATGTACCCGTCTGATTAGTTGTGTGATGCTCCGCATGCTCTCCCTCACTCTGTGGTCTGGAGCCTTGTGGTAGGGCCTCATCTTGTAGAGAATTATTAGAACCAGAATTAAGTAATTTATACTACGTATACTGTACTTTTTACTGCTAAAAAACGCACTAAGACAACTGAACAATTTCATGCAGCCAGTTCACTTTTCATACTGTGGCTTCACTCAATGATTCTGGTAAACTTTTGTTATGATTTGGTTCCATAAGTGATGTTTGTTAATATATCCATATGGATATATATTGTATAGAGAACAATTACAACATGTTATAAAGCGCCTTTATTTCAATACAGTTGGTAAATGTATTTTACTTTTTCCCCAGGTTCTCAAATGTTCTGTCAACTGGAATGTTTGTGGTTAGCCCATTTGGGGTAGCTGCTACAAAGGCTATTACTTGGGCAAGGTAGCGTAACGTGATGCAAACTTTAGGCTACAACCTGAAGCTGCACATTATTCGAGACCCAGGTGGATATTTTATTACACTTGTCATTATCTCCATAACTTCAAAAAGTCACGTGAAAACAGAAGGGTTCTCCCTTTCCTTCACTCGCAGTGGACCCATAAACCGCCGGCGTGAGAATACAAACAATGTCATGTGACTGCATGACGTTTATGGTTTCAAAATCAATTAACACAAAACTGGATGATACTGCGATTTAATTTTATTTAACTTTACCAATGATGGGCTTATCATATTTATGCAGCCACAAAAAAAGTTTATGTAGGCTCTTTCTCCAGAGGGGTAGATAAGCCAATCAGGGCAAACTGGCTGTTGCATCAATAGCCCGTACCTGTGCACATCCCTGTAAGGACATATGGGCATCAATGGAAAGGTGAGGAGCTGTAGTATGTGAATGCGGTGACACATTCAACAGGAAACCATATTTGGCCATTAGGGGGCAGTGCAAAGTCAGGAATTGTTGCAATAACATTGTCAAAATGTTGACTTTTGGGTTAAATCTTTTCTCTAAAATTCCACAGTAGATATGGACATATTGGGTATCAATGGAAAGGTGAGGAGCTGTAGTATATGAATCAGGTGACACCTTCAACAGGAAACCATATTTGGCCACTAGGGGGCAGTGCAAATTCAGGAATAGTTGTAATAACATTGTCAAAATGTTGATTTTTGGGTTAAATATTTTTTCCATTATTTTACAGTAGTTATGGCCATATCGGGTATCAACGGAAAGGTGAGGAGCTGTAGTATGTGAATCAGGTGACACATTCAACGGGAAACCATATTTGACCATTGAGGTCAGTGCAAAGTCAAGAATTGTTGCAATAACATTGTCAAAATCTAGATTTTTTGGTTAGTTCTTTTCTCCAAAATTCCACCGTAAATATGGACAGATGGAGCATTAATGGAAAGGTGAGGAACTGTAGAATGTGAATCAGGTAACACCATAGAAATAAAATGGATAGAATGGCCATTGAGCTGCTTGGCGTGGTCATTCGAATAGTACACAGCAAAATGGCGATTGTTGTTAGTTGTCACGGTGACAACACACAAATCGGTTTAATGCAGAATTAGGCCGCTAGATCTTTGCAATGGAATGGTAGATGTAAAAATGGCTGCCGCTCTGACCATTCTGCTACATTGATTTGAATTGGAATGGCATTTCTAATCATTCCTTTTCTATGGGTGACACATTCAAACGGAAACCATATTTGGCCATTAGGGGGCAGTGCAAAGTCAGGAATTGTTGTAATAACATTGTCAAAATCTTTATTTTTGGATTATAAATCTTTCCTCCAAACTTTCACCATAGATATGGACAGATGGGGCATCAATAGAAAGGTGAGGAGTATGTGAATCAGGTGACACATTCAACGGGAAACCATATTTGACCATTGGGGGCAGTGCAATGTCAGGAATTGTAGCAATAACATTGTCAACATTTTTATTTTTGGGTTAAATCTTTTCTCCGAAAATCCACAGTTAGTATTAGAATACATAAAATAATATTTTTCACTTTCACTATTTTGTATTCCTTGTTACCCATGCTTACTTTTTTGCACAACACATGGGCTCATTCAGTTCAAAGTTTTGTACAGTGTTCACTATTCAACTCACACCTTGCGAGACACAGACATGTAGACACAAAAACATATATTAACTAACATTGATAGCCAGCTACCTTTTGGATTCTCACTGAATGTAAAAACAACAGGGAGAACGCACATTGTTTTCAGAACATATAAAGTTGTTTACTCATGGTTAACCTAAGACTTGACTTACTGTAGACTTGCATGCAGTGATTTGAGACTTAACTTAGACTTGTATGCAGCCCAGTGACAACGACAGGGAGGGGACAACCGTTAACATTGTCCTTGGCCCAGGCTTGGTGGGGGTCCCAATTGGCCAGCTCATATAAAATGACTTATTAGTCAGTCATCTTTAGTATTCAGTACTATTGAGAAGGTTACACTGTTATTAAATACAAGAATTGCATTGACGAATTGGATTCATGTTTTTTCTTCTAGTTTTTTTATAGCTCTTTGTGATTCAACCTCTTCAAAAATGGTTTAAAAATGGTTTAAAAATGATATCCTAAAACCCGCCCTAACTAAAAAACTGCTTGCCTATGTATAATGTCTTATACCTTGGCACTGCAGTGACAACAGGCGGTAAGAGCATTTAAGGTAGTACTAGCATACACATAACAATGAGCATTGTGCAAGTCTTTTTGCGCAGACAGCCGGGGCTATTTACGCACAGTCACAGTTTGTTTAATCTCGGCTGCTACTTTGGTTATGAATGGAAAAAAGTACATCATAAATTACCTGTGGCCTAGCTATGAATTAAAACATTTAACAATAAAACGTTTATGACATGATTTTCTGTCATAGAATTATTTATTCTGACCTGTGATTGGGTCCTAAACCTTAATTTCTGTTCCGGGCCCTGGTATTCCTGTCGTCATTCCTGCTTGCAGAGACTTGACTTAGGACTTACATGAAGTGACTTAGACATGTCTAGTGTGTTGCAGTCATTAGATGAATTAGTGTATATTGTCAAAAATAAAATACATTCACAAAGATGTACATTCTCAAATAATGTGTTAATAATGTTTTTAATTCAGTACAGACTGAATTGAGTTTTCAAAGGACTACTTTAGTTTTTTGCATTTTCCATACTTTTTCAGAACTGGGTTTGTATTTTAAATGCTTATAAATTATACATTTTATTTGTATTACCATTTAATTCAGTGCTACGTCTTTCTTACTATCTCTTCATGTCACTGGAGGGGACAATTTCTGCTTTCAGCTGTAGGCCTGTATTATATGGCTAGTGATTTGAATTGTAGGGTATTAGCATTGTCTAATACCCTAGCCATGCTGTGGTTACTGCCGGTATTAACTTTCAATATCATTGTACACTGTCACTGTAGTATTATTTTTGTTCTAAAATGTAATCTTGTAGGATACCAGGGAGAATGAGGCAACAGAGGATTTAAAATCATTAAAGTGTTACATCTCTAAGTCTCCTCTCATTACGTTATAGTCCTGAATCTTAGAAAGTAATTAAAACTTTTCCAAATGAATATTGAATGTATTATTAACACATTTTAACATTTCATGTGTCTGTCTGAAATCACTTTACAACCCATTAGGTTCGCGCAAAAAGTCCCTCCTACAATTACATCAAATTTGTGGAGTGTCATCATTTTTTAGATGGGAACAGTTGAAAGCTAAGTAAGTACTTCATCTTCGTTATACATACATTTTTATAAGTTTCAGTATAATACTCTGTATGTACAGCACCACTCGAGAAATACGTAATAGTGTTGTTTTGGGGATTAGAAAAATGTCCATAATGAATAAGTAAACATCTACTCCATTTTGTCAATGAGCGTAAATGTTAACTGTCCTGCTGAAGGACAGAACAACAAAGCTTTCACCTTGGTGCTTGGGGCCTTGTGGACACCAGTCATATACACTCACCTAAAGGATTATTAGGAACACCATACTAATACTGTTTGACCCCCTTTCGCCTTCAGAACTGACTTAATTCTACGTGGCATTGATTCAACAATGTGCTGAAAGCATTCTTTAGAAATGTTGGCCCATATTGATAGGATAGCATCTTGCAGTTGATGGAGATTTGTGGGATGCACATCCAGGGCACGAAGCTCCCGTTCCACCACATCCCAAAGATGCTCTATTGGGTTGAGATCTGGTGACTGTGGGGGCCATTTTAGTACAG
>JACXGM010007867.1:0-29892 GCA_016801145.1 Umbra pygmaea | reverse complement strand
TATATATATATATATATATATATATATATATATATATATATATATATATATATATATATATATGATTGCACTGGAATAGACCATGACTGATCTGTTTATCTATGTATTGCAACAGTCCTGAATGACACAGTATTTCCTACATATGGTGTACTATATCTGGACAGAGCCTAATGAGCCCCAGTCAAATGTAATGCAGTATATAAGCAATAAGGAGCCTGTTATGCGGCTACACCTTAACCCAGTTTATCCAGTATTCAATGTTTCTCTTTCCTGCAATCTTCTCCAGAGAGTTTGGCTGGAGAGACCCAGAGCTGCCTGAGGTCATCCAGATGCTGCAACATCAGTTCCCATCGGTCCAGTCCAACGCCGCGGCCTACCTCCAGCACCTGTGCTTCGGAGACAACAAGATCAAGTCTGAGGTAACATAGCAACAGGCTGCTGTGGCTCGTCATCACATTTCCAGCTGCATTCTAGCTAGGGAACCTTTAATCCACTGATTACACATTAAGGAATGTACATGTTCTCTAACGCTTTTGAATCTGTGGCTAGAGGGTGGAAGGGGGTGGAGTCTGTGTCATTTGAACCTATGAAGGTTTGCAAAGTCAGGCTCTGATCGAAGCATATGTACATGTTAAATGCACATGTATTCAGTCAAAACATCTGAGAGAATTCTTAGAATTCTCAGGACAAGGTTTGTGTTCTAGATTTGGGATTTCTTCTCACATAAATACACACAGTAGTGTTTCCTGATGTCGCCTCACCTGACTTGATCATGTAGGTTATAGGAGAGCTTGGTGTGTGATATGTGGTGATATGCTGCAGGTGAGATGCCATCCAGGAGCAACTGATAGAAAGTCATTAGGTCAGCTTATAGCTTCCCGAAGCCTTTTGATGCTAGTTTCTGGGACTGTGAGATATATCACAATGGCAACATGGGCAGACACACATGCATACACACCCGTGGTGACAAACATACACGCCCTGTAGGCGGGCACACACACAGACCCTCTGTTTATAGTAGAACGAGCCACCATAAAAGCATGTGTTGTGATGCTGCATTGTGTATCCTGGCGGTAGCCGGTTATTTCTGGAGCCGAAGAGAGGCTGTGAAAGAAGCTGCTATTTACTTGCCGCTCCATTATGATGACAGCCGAGCGAGTTGAAAGATGTGTTAGGTTGTGTACTCATACAGTGGAGAGGAACATACATACATGTACAGGGTAATCACAGAATCATGCATGTAGCCTTGTATTCCTGTCAGCCAGTCACAGACACATTTTCCAATGCCTTTGTTTGTGCATCGACTGGATTAGCTAGGAATTGCTTCCAGTGTTGTGGGAGAGAAAGTGCGCCGAGTTAACCCTGTAACTAAGTGATTTGTCAGTAAATGGGCGCAGAGCAGAGCCCAGATAAACAGGGTGTCTGGCGTGAAATGATTTCTCTCCTCCGTGTTTAATTGGAGTTGAGAGAGGCACAACAGCAGTAGTGCCGTTCTATTATGACGTGTCAGAACTGGCAATGCTTCCTTCTGCACAATGTTGGCACCTCTGAGGCGCTTTGTGTATGTGTGTGCATGTGAGTGCATGTGTTTGTGTCCGTGTGTGTGTGTGTGTGTGTGTGTGTGTGTGTCTGTGCGCGCTGGTGCATGCATATAAATCGTATTAAAATACGGGTATGATGTATTTGTAAAACATTAAAAACCTTTGCTTGTCTTCCTCTGTCTGTCAGTCTGTGTGTGTTTTTGTGTGTGTGTAGCCATCTGTGTACCGTAATAAAGATTGACATGGCTGTAGTTTATTTATATAGGGCAAGGATGAATAGGATTCATACTGTACAGGAATGGCTCTGGGGAAATGGCTGTCAATGTGTTAACTACTGCAGTGACTTGGTTGTATAGAACAGTAGCTAGCTCCTGCTCCTTCTCTATCCGTTCATTTGCATCTGTTCAAGTTGGTCATGACCCATTCACACCATCGCTTCTCTCCCCAGATCCGGAGGCAGGGAGGGATTCAGTTGCTGGTAGATCTGCTGGATCACAGGATGACAGATGTGCACCGCAGCGCCTGCGGAGCTCTGAGGAACCTGGTGTACGGAAAGGCCAACGACGACAACAAGATCACCCTGAAGAATTGCGGAGGCATCCCAGCCTTGGTCCGCCTGCTGAGGAAAACCACAGATGTGGAGATCAGAGAGCTACTCACCGGTAACAACATTAATCTGATGTTCAAATGCAAGTTATAATACAACTGACTGCTTATGACGTTTGAAAATAATCCAGAGGGGACTTTTCTTATCAACATCCTTACTACGAGGTCATCAATACATGTTAGACACTGAACAAGAAAACATTCAGAAAAGACTAACTTATTAATGGACTGCTATAGTTATTTGACGAGATGAAATATAATGTTGAACTTGCATTGCTAATGGGCCTAGAACCACAGAGCCCTATCAAAGGAGCAATGTCCTGAAAGTGAACATTGCCGAAAGGTCTTTACTCAATAGAGTCAGAGGTTAAAGCCCTCCAGTCATATCTAGAGAGAGCATGCTGCTCCATTATTTCATTATTTCTTTTTGTTGTAGAGAGGATTTTAAGCCTGAAAATGCTTAGGAAATAAATGGTTTGTGCTGGTACTGTCTTAAAGGAGATTACCATATAAATTAGAAAGCAATTCGACGAACGACGCATCGAGTCCCTACTGTCACAAATTAATCAGGCAGAAGAAAACCTTCCCCAGCCCAGCGGAATTCTGCCTCTTCACTCCTTCTCGTTTGGCATAAGCCTCCTGTTCCTCCCGGTGACTGGGCATGGATTTACGGGACAGTTACGCTTCTGTCTCCCAGCCTTCCCTGAGCCACCCACTGCCAGGGGGCGCTCTACTTATGGAGGAGGTGGCAGCCATTTATGACATCACAGGGTATGCCAAACAGGGTTGTTGTTTTTGCCCGCTGCTCCAGCAGGCCCTCGCTCACCCTCACATGTAGAGTATCTGAAGCCGGTCATTCAGACGGAATAATGCTCTTTTAAATGGCAAATTTCTTGTCTCTTTAGAGCAGTGAATTGTGTCTAGATTATCCTGGGCTCTATGTGATGTAGAGAGGGCTGGGCTGTAAGCGGCCAGGATTATGGATCACAAAGTTGTCCTTCTATAGGTGTCGCAGTCAGTTCATTGGAAAGTGGAGTGCTGTGGTACAGAGGATGAAGTAGAGGAGATTGAAAAGTCACTTGACCGGCATTTCACGACTCGACAGCCGGCAGAACTAAACCACATTAAAACCACAGGATACTAAAATGCCATTTCTGTCACCTTGACAACTGACACAGTAGATTTCCATAGATTTCATTTAGGTCCTGTAATGCATACGTTTCAGATTTCACACCACGTAATGATGCTTTCCAATCGTACCTCCCACCGCAACGCACCGCCAACCCAACGAGGTACGGCTAAGGCAATTAACCTCTTTCATCTGTCAAGCCAGAGAAAAACTCTTCCGTCCACTCGCCCCCACCCTACTGGATTAAAAGCATGTTGTAGGCAGTTATTACACGCCAAGAGCGTCACTGACGCAATGGGCAGCACCCCTTTTCTTTTTTCAACGGAATGTTGCGCCCCACCCTGGGCCTGGTAAAATGATGCTCTCTGCAAGATTACTGTCTCCACTAATTGTGAGCAACACAGCCAGTTATTTCGATGCGTGGAGCAGAGCAGACCAGAAGGAAAACATCCCAACATGAGTGATAAGACCTAAGTAGATCTGTGTAATTACATCGTTGTGAAGAGTGACTGACTGCCTCGCCGCTGGTAATTGCAATCATAAACGCTACGGTGTCCTGGGAGGGACAACGCAATGCGGTGAAGGTCAACAAGAGTTATAATGTGTTGGGCTAGATGTTAAGGTCATTAACATCAGTACACAGTCTGTGCACTGTGGATGGCAGTCCGCGTCTTCTGCTGTGCGTGCCTCTTAATCTTTGGCTGAGGGTTGCATGCTAATTTAGTGACACAACTCATGGCAGAGCCTGTATTTTCAACACCACCTCCTACTGAAAGTAATTGACCGTCACTTTTTTTTTACATTTCTGTTATTATTATTATTATTGTTTTGAGGATTTCTTTCTCGCTGTTCAAATACAGCTGCTGCAGCTCAGCTTCAGCTGACATTCTCTATGAACAGGATGTTAGATGAGCATTACCCCCGTTCAGTGTTTAGTAAAGTAGCCCAGAAAGAGGGTGAAGACTGAAGCCTTAGTCAGTGTGGTTAAAGAGGAGCCCAGCTGCAGTCTGAGAGCTTCCTCCTGCCTCTGGTTTCTGTGTGAGTTGCTCATACAGCCTCTGCCAAAGCCGCTGGCTTGCAATGTAATTGGTAGGCGAGAGAATATTCCCTGTCGTTTTTTTAGGTTGGCTGGTTGCACATTCAATTACGGATCAAATACCAACATCTCATAAGCTCTAGATGGCCACTTTATTTCACGATGAGCCGAGGATGACCTCTTGTTCTAAATCAGGATGGGGGTCAAACGTTTTGTGTACTTTATCGCACTATAAGTGATTAAACATCTAGTGTAGTAATGTCGGCTACCTAGAAGGGATATTTTCTGTCTTTTCTTGGGGGCATTTCCATTAACAGCTGTGCATATACTGTACTGTACAGTCATTGTGCGAGTGCAGGTAGTGATGTAATTCCCTTCTTCAAAAATGTCCTCCATGCCCCTGGCCTTCATTTGCAGAAGTGTCCCAAAGCTAAGGGAGCGAACATTATTGAGGGTGAAGAAGCTCACCAGTGGGTTTCTTCAATGCATCTGAAACATCTGCACTGCAATATTTCTTAATTTGCATAATGTCACACAAAATACTTGACACATGAAATGTCAAATGTGAAATATCTGCAGTACTTACGGAATTGGTTAACTGATACTCAGCTTTAGGGTACAGACCTGGTCCTGAGATGCAAGTGTATGGGAATTTCTAAGGTCAGGTGGTAGATTTAGATACACCAGAAATGTCCTCTCACAAAAGAAACTCTTGACCAATCCCCATTCTTACGTTAATTTCACCCATCCATGTAATACATTATGTCTCCGAGGCTATAAACAAATAGAGCAAGCAGTATTCTGTTTTGTTTAAAAAAGAATTGTCAATGTTCTTTAGCTCCCTAAGTGTTGGTCAGTGTCTAGTCATATCTTAACTGTCTGTGCTCAGGTGTGCTGGGGAACCTGTTTTCAAATCTTACATTCTGTGCCCAGGTGTGCTGTGGAACCTGTCGTCATGTGATGCCCTGAAGATGCCCATTATCCAGGATGCCCTGGCTGTGCTGACCAATGCCGTCATCATTCCTCACTCCGGCTGGGACACCTCACCCCATCAAGACGATCGCAAACTGCACCTGCACTCATCCCAGGTGCTCCGCAATGCCACCGGCTGCCTCAGGTTAGTCCTTTTACGGGATCCGCCAGTCAATCTATCAATGAAATGCATTTTTACGAAGCTTACGAGTTATTCACAGTTATCCAGCCTAGCACCCAAAGACAAAGCAAAGCAGAATGGAGCACGGGGTCAGAGGTCACAGAGAATGACAGTTTTTGTAATTTCTGTGTTTACTGGCATGGGTTGTAGTGTCTGTTACAGGGACTTATTCTGGTCAGGGTGGCTGTTAATGAAGGTGTCCGTGTTTTGTCCCAGTCTGGCTGGGCTGCTCCCAGGTGCTTTGTCAGCAGGGCAGGATGTGCCAGAATGCTATTTTACACACATTCTCTATTGGCTTTGTTCTGTTAGTTCATTTGACTTAATAAATTAGGGTTATTGATTAGGGAAGTCTTAATGCGGACAATGAATGCCACAAGTGTCAGACTGATTATGGAGTCAGCCTGCGTATTATGTTTTTTTCTTAATTATAACCTACATTATGGGATGTTGTAGGATAACAGCGTTTTAGCGCGCTGCCAGGCGTGTTGCTCTGCTCTGGGCAGGATTTCATTAGAACCTTCTATAGTTTTGGAATATTGTCAAAGACTTTCTGAATATAACGCTGGCATCGGGCGACATTGGGCTGTGTGTCAAGTGTTGATATCTGGGCCCTCGTCCGATCTGCTTAATACCAGGCGAAGCGTCTGCAAAGAAGGTGTATTAATGAGGTAATCCATTGCCTGTCTGCTCACTTGGGTATACTTTTAGCTACAGTGCATTACTCTCTATGCACAATGTGTTGCTGCTTCTTTGTTGTGCTATCTGATGATACTGAATGGGAAGAAAACAAAGGCTCTGGATCCGGTTTAATATGCACACACATTACCTTGTCAAAGCAGGAAGTGATTAATGAGAAGGGAGGCGGGCTTAAAAGGAAGCTGGCCAATCTGGACTGCAGAAGATTGAAGCGTGAGGAAGCCCACTAAGAATTGTGCTGAGTCATAATGTCTGCGTCTGATAAAGGATGACTGACTGTACAGTAAATCCATGAGCTCAGCAGGCTAATTCATCATCGCTTCATGGGTCGTTAAGAAACCGAGCAGAACTGAGGCTTTGATTGAATATTTAATGTGCAGGACCAAAACGTCTTGCCACCTGCCACCTCATCACACGCTTTTCCCTCATTCTGTGACAGCTTGTGGAATCGCGATGGCTGACAGGGGAACACGACACGCTAACAGACTTCTTCCCTGGGCACTTCTTCCGCTAAACACCAGCTCTGTGTAATGGCTCCGAGTCCGTCAATAGGCCCACTGATCGGTGAAAACTCACTATCACTTTCCATCACACCCAAAGTCACAATGGTGCCGGCAAGCTACTGAATAGGGTCGATATTCCCATGTTTCTACTCTTCCAGGTCTGGGATCAGCTCCTGTCTGGATCAGTGGACGCTGACCTCTCTCTGCGTGGAACAACCTGATAAAATAACTCTCTGCTGGTGGATCCCTATCTCACCTCTACGGTCAACTCCCTCCACACCAACAGATGAGCCCCTCCCAAGCAGATGGACCGACGGACACAAAAGATGGATCCCTGGCTGATTTGTTTTTCAGCACCAATTACAGAATCCCAGAGTGGGGTAGTGGCAGGACCTCCAAAACCCCGTCAATTACCTCCCCATCTTCTTGGCCCCAAAGTCAACTAGTCAGGAAGGCCCAGATGGATAAATGCCATGTTGTCCGTCCAGAGGCCCGCTAACAGATGAGGCTGGCTTCACCACTCCAGACTGATAATGACCTGACATTTAAAGGGCAGCGGAGAGGACCAACCAGTGTCCCCAATGGAAACCTATTCCCTGTAGGGCTTGTTTAGAAGCAGCACACTTTGTAGAAATAGGCAGCCATTTGGGACATGTTCGGGCTGGGAACATGGGAGCCAATGGGCCACGTCGTCATGGTGTCAAACCCTGGCATCGTTACTGCCATTTAGCTATAGGCCGTTTCCATTCATTTGTTCAACGTTGATTTTGAAGTGTTACGAAAATGACACAGTAAAAAACTATGGCGCTTAAGTACCAGCAGAAGTAGAGTGTGTGGCTGATGTTGTTGTTGTTTGTTGTTGTTGCAGGAATGTGAGCTCCGCCGGGGAGGAGGCTCGCAGGAGGATGCGGGAGTGCGAGGGCCTAACCGATGCTCTGCTTTACGTGATCCAGACCGCCTTGGGCAGCAGCGAGATCGATAGCAAGGTTTGACTGTGTTTCCTTCTCATCTGCTCCCGTAAAGCAGCTACTCTAACACGGCGCCGAGGGAATGACAGACGGCGCGGCCCGTCATTACAGCACACACACATCATTAGAACGCACGCACGCAACGCACACGTTGTAGATCCCGATCTACTCCCAAGGTTGTTCTTCCTGCCTATCCCTCTGGCATCTCAGGCCCTGTAAAAGCTCCTGTTTAATCATGATTTACCTGCTAAACACCTCTTGTAGCCTTGGACCCTGCCGTTCCCCTGCTCCTAATACTGGTGATCAGGAGCTACAGAGCCGGTCGGCTACAGGCTGGCAAAGGTCATCGACAGCTCTGATTACTCTGCTCATTTCCCAGAAGCCAATACCAGATGTCCAATTTCCTTCGAATGGATCATTTTTTTATCCTCCTGCCATTGTAATGCTTATTGAGAATAATAGAATGAAACTGTTCATTATGTTCAGGACATATCCTTTAGAAGTACCAGTCACGGTGTAACTGTCGGGGACGATTCAATCTTAAGTCACAGATTTAGAAATGGACATACTTAGTGTGTGCGGTTCAAGGTCACCCATTCGTGGATTACGTGAATTTGCGAGAAAATGGACAGGACAAGACAACCAGGAGCTGTGCAAGGCACGAACAACATTATCTCAATGTCAGTCAATAACAATGACATTGGTTCCACCCTCAATAAAACAACTTTAGTATCTGCCCTGTGTACGATGCTATGTTAGAACATCATAAAGCCCCCCCTCCATCGAACTGCTACACCTACACTCTAATGAGCGTCCTGTTTGTTTGATTTCCGAGGGTCTTTATGTCTGGACTACTATTTTGCACTAACCAGTTTGAAGGAGATCTGGCAGGCTTAATCCCACTCAAAATCAATTACAAGATCAAAGTGCCCCCCTATGAAGCTGTCTGCCTTCCTGCAAACTACAATGGGATTAGCACTGTAGCACATCTCTGGCCTTCCCCCCAGTACGACATACTCTACGAGTACAGACAGTTAGCCGTGCAGTAAAACAGATGCACTCTACTGTACTAATCCCATTTACGAATTTAAAGACTGGTCAATTAATTTACCAGTCGTCTTTACTGACCGGTCAGTCAATTTACCATTTAAATCGACTTAATAGAACGGTTTAAAAGACATTCTTTATTTGTTCCACTGTTAATTGTTGCTGTGAACACTTGGCATCTGCTCCATGGTTGGCATTCTGGAAGATGTTAAAAATCTGGTAACAATGCAATGCATTGTAGGGAATTGTTTGCTAATAGCATTGGTTTGTTGCCTCAATTGTATCCAAGGCAGGAACACGGTCTTCTGCAATGCAAGCTCTGTCTGTTATAAGGAAAACAGCAAAGGACAGATACTTGTGTCATGCTTTTGCCCCATTTCATATTATCCTTACCGTTTCCTGTCCACTTCCATTCGAGTAAAGAGCGGTCTGATCGGCTTGACGTGACTTATTCACTACATAGACGACACGCAACGTGTCTCATGGCATGGATCACTTTGAAATACTTTTCTAATCTCTCCCTCGATATCCCACTTCTGTCACCCTCTCTGTCTCTATACATCTATATATATATATATATATATATATATATATATATATGTATACATACATATATATGTCTCCTTCCCAATATCTGTCTCCCTCTCTCTCTCCCTCTCTGGTCATCTTTTTTGCAGACCATTGAAAACTGTGTGTGCATTTTGAGGAATCTCTCATATCGGCTGGCTGCAGAAACAGCTCAGGGACAGCAGATAGGCACGGACGAGCTGGACGGATTGCTTTGTGGCGATGCCAATGGCAAAGACGCAGAGAGCTCTGGTTGCTGGGGGAAGAAAAAGAAGAAAAAGAAGACCCATGATCAGGTGCGCTCCTCTTCTGTCTACATCTCCGCTGCAGCTGTTAGCAATTAGCCAGCATGTTGGAGCCATTCTACTGGACTCTGGCTAGGGAGGGTCGACTACGCCTAATGGATAATTACTCATTTACTGGGTTTGCTTCTGAAAGGGGCTTGGCAGACAAAATACACACCCTGTCTGCCATGCCTGTGAAAATAACCAAGCAAAAGCCAAGATTTGACGATTATCTGAATGCTTTGGAATTGTGCTATTTACTGTGAGTTGAAATGGCTGTAAAGAATCTACTCTGGCACACATTAGACGCCTGTGTGTTTGGTAAAATGGTGCTGATTCAGTATGTAAGATATGCTCAAGCGAGATTCGTAATTATGTTAATCTTTTAATTCATTCAAAAACAAATGCCTTAACACACTCGTCAGTCACGTTTTTCATTGTTTTTTAATGAAGCTACAGTTTTATCGCTTGCGTCGTAAACTGAGCGGTGTTGTCAAACACGTTGATGTCACATTGTAGAGTATGTCTGTAGGATTGCCTGTAGATGGTAACTCTTCACCGTTTTGTCACCCAGTGGGATGGTGTGGGGCCCTTCCCAGACTCTGCTGACCCCCCTAAAGGGATCCAGATGTTGTGGCACCCCACCATCGTCAAACCCTACCTCACACTTCTGTCTGAGTGCTCCAACCCAGACACTCTGGAGGGGGCAGCCGGAGCACTCCAGAACCTGGCGGCAGGCAGCTGGAAGGTACAGCACAGTACAGTAAGCCATGGTCTCCCTCCTCTGTCTGCTCCACAGGCAGACATTTTCTTTCCACATGGTTAAAAATACACTTTCAGAACGGAAAAACACTTTTAGAAATTGGCTTATTAGAGGATTGTCACAGTAGAAATGCATGATTTGTTTTTCGCCTCAAATTTTTTTTGTTAAATATTCATGATGAGAATGCATGAGGTTCTTCTGGAGAAAGATTGTATTGAGCAGGGTTAGGGTGGATAAGCTCTCCAGCGTGCTCATGTATGACCTCTCCTCCTCAGTGGTCCGTGTACATCCGAGCGGCGGTCAGGAAAGAAAAAGGCCTGCCCATCCTGGTGGAGTTGCTACGAATAGATAATGACCGTGTGGTTTGTGCTGTGGCCACAGCTTTAAGAAACATGGCCTTAGACGTCCGAAACAAAGAACTCATCGGTAAGTGAGGTTGTCACAGACTTCTAAATTCACGCATTCTGTATGCAAACAACTATGCAGTGTAGTCTGTTTGTGTTTGCGCACATGGATGTTTACATTATGCTTCTGTGTTTTCATATCTGCACAGGTATGCAGAGAAACGCTCTCTTTGTGACCATTCACATGCTTGAAATTCTCCTCATGACAGCACCAAAAGACTATTGATCTCTCTAATAAACTTGCTTTTCTGTTGGACCAGAGCATCGCCATAGCAACGGCTCATGCCGTCTCAGGCTGCTGCACGGTGCTAAGTAGATGTTTGTATAACGTCATGGAGCGCCGTGGGCCTTCAGAAACCCGTTGATCTGTGTTTAGAGAACAGAGGGTAGCCCCATAATTAGCTGTTTACATGCTTAAGTCATGTTAAGCCAGTGTTATGTCTGGCTAAATATGACACATCTGATAACCATGTAAAGATGTAATGAGGTTTAGTACTAGAGGGATTTCTGCTGTGATTGTGATTCTTTAGTGACATCACAGCCAATAGAATAGCCGTATTATGGGATGTCTCCCAAGTCATTTACATGTAAGTCATTTAGCAGATTTTTATCCAGAACAACTTACAGAAGTAAGTTCATGACACAGTTTTATTTTCTTCATGTTTTCTTCCTAGCCCCCTCAAAACGACAAATGTGGCATACAAGACATGATGTCATGTTTATTTGTTTATTTACATGAAAACCATACCATTGTAGCGCTTTTTGACGTGTGCACTGGCCAGAGCAGACATTGACAGAATGTTCCTGGTTTCACTTTGAAACACGTTGAGTTTGGTCTGTAAAAATGCCATTAGCTGCGAGGTGTCAGGGGGCTTGACATTTCTATCCCAGCTTCAAATACTGCGTCCGGAGGCCTACAGCGTAGTAGTTGAGAGGGCTCTTTAAAAAGCTCCATTGAGCAGTCCATGGATGTATTAAGCTCTCATCATATAGCTATAAATGTCAGGGTGTGAGTTTGAGGCCCTATGGTGAATTGTTAAAAGCACTGCTCACTCAATTTGTCTCTATTTCCTTTTGCATGTTGATCCTTACTCTCTCTTCCACTACCACGCTCTAACTCTGTGCCTTTGTTATGCTCTAGTTCTCAGTCTTTGACTAAAACCCACAGGGCTTCAGTTAGACATCATAGAATAGGATCATTACCTATAAATATATCCTATCTTTTCAAGTATTTTTTAATCTTCAAGTAGCATGCCTCAATGTCAAGTTGAGTTTTTGTTCTTCTCCTATCTAGAGAGTCTTCTTTATCTTGACCACTTAGTACTCATTGGGGAGTTTGTGTACATCTCTGTTCTGGAAGGTTCTCCCCCTGAGTGTCTCCTGAGTTGTGACAAGGTTAGACAAGGGGTCAAAGAACAGCTAGTGAGCCACTGCTATTTGCCAGCAGGCTTGGCATGTCTAAAATAGTAATACTGCATGTCCTCAGTAGTCCATCAGTAGTGATCATGTTTAGTACAGTAATACTGCATGACTTAATCAGCAGTAATCATGTTTAGTACCAAAATTCTGCATGTATTCATCAGTAGTAATCCTGTTTCAGAAAATAATACTGCATGACTTTATGAGTAGCAGTCATGTTCAGTCCAGTAATACTGCATGACTTTATCAGCAGTAATCATGTTTAGTACCAAAATACTGCATGTATTCATCAGTAGTAATCCTGATTCAGAAAATAATACTGCATGACTTTATGAGTAGCAGTCATGTTCAGTACAGTAATACTGCATGACTTTATTAGTAGTAATCATGTTTCGGAAAATAATACTACATGACATTATCATTAGTAATCATGTTTACTGCAGTCATACTACATGACTTTAGCAGTAGTGATCATGTTTACTGCAGTCATACTGCGTGACTATATTAGTAGTAATCATGTTTCGGAAAATAATACTACATGACTTTATTGTTAATAATCATGTTTAGTACAGTAATAATACATGCCTTTATGAGTAGTAATCATGTTTATTACAGTAACACTGCATTTCTTTATCAGTAGTAATCATGTTTCGGCAAGTACTACTGGATGACTTTATCAGTAGTAATTATGTTCAGTACAGTAATACTGCATGTCTTTATCAGTAGTAATCATGTTTATGTCTTTGACTGCGTTTACATTCCGATCCAGACGAGACACAATTGTAGTGTGTAAACTTGCATGTCACTCTCAAATTTCACGCAACCTTTGGAGGTAGCACACGAGAAGATTTCAAAAGATCCCACTTGTGGATTTGCAAACAGCCCAGGAGAAAATGTGTATACGTCTCGAGACATAAAAATTAAAATTCGAACACAATGGAAATTATTTTGTCCCATGTCGGGAGGACGCGAAAATGTTGCTGAAATCTATCGGAATAAATGCAGCCTTTATCAGTAGTAATCATGTTTTGGAAAGTAATACTGTATGACTTTATCAGTAGTGTTCATGTTTAGTACAGTAAAACAGCATGTCTTTATCAGTAGTAATCATGTTTATTTTGGTAAAAAGGCATGTCTTTATCAGTAGTAATCATGTTTATTATGGTAAAAAGGCATGTCTTTATCAGTAGTAATCATGTTACTACTACTAACTGAAGAAATACTGCATGACTTCATCATTAGTAGTCATGTTTAGTACAGTAATAATGCATGACTTTATCAGTAGTTATCATGTTTAGTACAGTAATACAGCATGTCTTCATCAGTAGTAATCATGGTTTGGAAAGTAATACTGCATGCCTTTATGTGTAGCAATCATGTTCAGTACAATAATAGTGCGTGTCTTTATCGGTAGTTGTCATGTTTAGTAGAGTAATACTGCCTTCTTCATCAGTATCTGTCACATTTAGTACAGACTTTCATTCTCTTGACCATTAGGTTCAGATTCATTCTCTTGACCATTAGGTTCAGATTCATTCTCTTGACCATTAGGTTCAGATTCATTCTCTTGACCATTTGTAATCCTTTCCTCTCTTTTTTCTATTGTGACTGGGAATATGGTTTGGTCAAATTGCTTCGACAAGAACATGTCTTGACACACTTAATTATAGAACAACATTGTGTTTATGCCTCCATGGTTTTCTAAGCAGTTCCCCGATGGACATTTTCACATACAGTCGAACAGACCATTACTTGGTTTTGTCTTTCCTCAACAGGCAAGTATGCGATGAGAGACCTGGTCCACCGTTTACCAGGAGGCAACAACAACAACAGCGGTGGGACGACTGCCAGTTCTATTGGGAAGACCATGTCAGATGACACGATCACGGCTATCTGCTGTGCCCTGCACGAGGTCATCACTAAGAACATGGAGAACACCAAGGCACTGCGTGATGCCGGAGGCATCGAGAAACTCATCGGCATCGCAAGAAGCAAAGGAGACAAGTGGGTATCCAGAATTGGTGCTGTGTTTGCACTAATCTGCTACTGTATATAACCTGTTAACACATTGTCACATGTTGGCCCTAAAGCCAGGACACAGTCCACTCACCTACCCTGTTGTTTTTGTGTGTGCATATTAGCCGTTTTTGGACCCTAAGCACATACCCAGCCTTTATTCGTTGGCCCAGACAAAGACTTTAATGGATGTTTTGATGATGTTCCCTCAAATGTCTTCTGAATGTAGCAAACTGCGATTTTAATGTTTTCTCATTTGTAGTTTTATAAGCGCATTTTTTCCCTCAAGAGCATTTTCTCGTAATTAGCCAGGTAATTGAGTATTGTACCTTGGCTATCTCACTTAGTCCCCACACTTCTGATCAACGTTGCCAAGGAAAAGGAACTCTGCACAACTGTTTTAACACAGTATATTGTTCCATAGAGAAGAACTGAATGCAATTTGAGTGTAAGACAGAAATCATCTTGAGTAAAAAACGAATACTGTTGTTATAACGGCATGATATAATTACTTGAAGATCATTCCAGATCTCTAGTGTGAATCCGCGTGAAGAATGCCTGGTTAAGTGAATCACCTCTGGTGCTGGCGGTAGTGATGTGGGGTTGCTGTGATGAGATAGGGAAGAGGATTAGGCGCTGTGTGCTGAGGGCCTCTGATGCTAAACTGATTGGATTTAGCTCCGCTAATTGCGTCTCTCCATTTTTGTTTTTTTGTCTTGTTTTGAGCAAGAATGGTAGTGAAAACAGATTGACCTTGTTTTCATTTTACGTTCACTTCCAATCGTTGTCCGAGACGTGACAGTAGGAATCAGTTTTCTGTTTTATGACTGGCAACCTTTCATATATCGGTGAGCATTCCAAACGTTTTCTTTAGAAACGTTTCGTTTTAGTCATCTGAGTAAAATAGTCTATTTTTTCTATTCGCAGGCACACCCCGAAAGTGGTGAAAGCAGCTTCTCAAGTCCTCAACAGTATGTGGCAGTACCGTGACCTTCGCAGTCTCTACAAAAAGGTGTGTAATACAAAGAAGTCGCTGCCACGGCACAAGATTTCTGCCCAATGAGCGGTTAAAAGTGTGTGTGTCTGTGTGTGTGTGTGTGTGTGTGTGTGTGTGTGTGTGTTAGAAGGTGGGTAGAGGACAAAACATTTGCGAGGGCACATGCATCACACGCTGGCGCAGCCCAGTAGCCTCACTAAGCAACACGAGGGAATGGATTGATAGTGAGAGTAAAGCTGGAATCCCCCCGGCCTGCAGTTTGATAAACTAAATAATCTCTCTGTGTTGTCCTGAGCAAAGGCGATGCTTTAATGAAACAAGACAGATTAAGAATTAAAGGGTTTAAAAGCTTTCAGAGCAGTGAAACAGAAACTAAATTCTTCCAGGCTTCATGCTTTACTACAATGAATAGTCTGTCCCTATTATAAGGTTGTCCTCTTGTTTGTCATTATTCTAACACCTTTGTTATTTGTCCCAGTTGTACAGTATGGTCTGTGACTAGTAAATATGGTTTGTTGCAGTCTTTCATAGTTAACATCTTGTTCTCCAGGATGGATATTCTCAGTATCATTTCGTGGGCTCGTCCTCCACAATAGAGAGAGATAGACAAAGGCCGTACTCATCCTCCCGCACTCCGTCCATCTCACCAGTCCGAACCTCCCCCAACAACCGATCAGGTGAGTCGTCTCAGGTCACTGCTGAGAGTTTAGTTGCTGACCGTTGGATTACAATACTGGCCATTTGTTTTTGTTTTTTTTGGCATAGCTGATTATGTTTCAGAGCTTTAATTAGCAGACTTAACTGTTATAAGGCTACGGGCATGCGGTCCACCTGCTTCTGACAGTGAGTTTCAGATCAAAGACAGGTTGAATGAAGGATAAGGTGGTGTCTGCCCAGACACTAATAAGCTACCTCCAGTTACTCACTTACCCTTTGAGATGAAAGGAGAGAAGGGAAGGGGGGGGGAGTGACTCAGATGAAAGACACCGAGCAGATTTTCCCTCACAGCGGCTTTGAATGCCACGACTCAGGCTCTGTACATCACTGACATGGCCTCATAGGAGAGATCGCGGAAGAGAAAGTTAGCTCTGGGGGCAGTCGATGCTTGAGCGGAATACGCCTAATAAACACGAACAGTCGTCAAAATCCACTGAGTGTAAGTCGCTCCGGATACGATCATCCGATACCTGACTAAAATGGAAACGTGTGTTGTGATGGTAGGACTGTTATCAACACATTCACTGTAACTGTTGGCTGCCTTTAATGCTCATTATACCGGAATGAGAGAGTTTTGTCGGTCGAGATGGTGTTTGTGATTTTGTTTTGTTAAAAAGTAGTGACACAAGCAATTTATGGATGATAGAGCTGTTTAACGTATCCCACAGCGTGCTTAATCATTTTTTTATTTAACCAGATAAGCCGATTGAGCACTGAATCTCATTTGCAATTGCGACCTGGCCAAAGAAAGGCATGACAGGGAGTTACACATAGAATACACAAAATAATCAGAAACTCAAAAATAAGCTATATACAGTACAATGAGTACAAATTAGGTCAGATTGAAGAATGATATCAGTATATTCACCATGGTGGTGGAACAGATACAGAGATTAAAAGAAATCAGGCCTATGTGTATGTTTTCCTCATGGTGCTTTATGGCACAATAACCATTCTCTGACAATGTCGTCAGCTCCTTCCTTGCTAGCTCTCTCGCCCTGTTTCAACATCAATGTGTCAATGCCCAAGAGTAGCAGGATAATGTCTGATGGAAGGCGCTGGAATGAATGTCATCTTTTACTCCAAATTACACACGCGATGCGTAATGTATGTTTGCAGCGAGTGCCCCAGCCTCTCCCCGAGAGATGATCAGCCTTAAGGAGAGAAAGACCGACTACGAGTCCACGGGTACCAATGCCAGTTACCATGGCAACAAGGGTGAGCACACATCAAGGAAGGACGCCATGGCAGGTAGGAAGGAATTTTTAGACCTCCAATGACTTCCTCCTGCTTTCATCAGAGGATAGTCATTTCAAAATAATCATCTCGGTAACTTCTCATTGTTCCTCTGCCCCCCCTATAGTTCAAATCTCCAGTGGAACGTCAACACTGTTCCGGGGTGCTTATGTTTCTCCCAATGATGACATCAAACACAACCAGGTAAGAAATGAAGGAAATGCTGTCACAAATTCAACAAGTGCTCACTGTTAGCTTGTCTAGAGCTCTTATCTCACTGTTTCTAGGTCTCCTCCCAGGGCCCAGTCCCAGGTCAGGAGCCGTACCCTCCATTCCAGAACCCGCCCGGGGTACAGTTTGAGGAGGCATTCTACGAGGACCAAGTGCACCAACGCCCTGCCCAGGCCACCGACTTGAACATGCACCTGGGCCTCAAGTCCACCGGCAACTATGTGGACTTCTACTCAGCATCTCGGCCCTATAGTGAACTCAACTACGAGACCAGTCACTATCCGGCCTCCCCAGACTCCTGGGTTTAGCGGACAGTGGAGGACAGTCTGGACATCTGCTGTGTGATGGGGAAGAGGGGGGCAGTGAGGCCATGCATGTTGCATGCACACCACAAGACATTTCTTCAGCGAGTTTAGTTTGACCTAGAAAGACAAGTCCCACACCCATGTCTTTGACAACAGAAAGCGACAGAGAGAGAGAGATTGAGAGACACCAAAAGGGGAGGATGAAATGAGAAGAAAAAAGAAAGAGTAGCATCTTTGTAAGGAAATGACTCACAAAAGACAAAAAGGATACTACAGCGTATCATTGGGTCCTCATCTGGAGCTCGGAGCTTTCTAGAAGGAAGACACCTGTAAATATGTGGTATAGTAAAGACATTAGTATGTGAAGCACAAAAGACAAAAATGATGTGTCATTTACACAATTTAGGGAATAGTTGTCAGTCACAAACTCTTATTAGGTAACTTACGGCTTCAGCGTGTGTTGTATGTAAGGGTTGCCCTCTCCGGTGAAAGGAATTGCTTCTAGACTTTGTATCTTTTGTTTTGTTACAATTCTTTTTTTTTATTTCTACTTTTTTAATTCTCAATTCTGGTATAAAGTATTTTATGTACATTACAGAGATACCAGTGCATTGTGTATATTACACGAAGGCCTGAATCCCTTTCCTCAACATAGCGGCAAACTGTGTGTTACATTCTGGGGTGATAAGTGAGAGTACAATGTCTGCACACAAACAACACCAACAAGCAAGCTAATGTGTATTAGCGAAATTAGGAAACAATTTCAAAGTTATTTGGTAATCTGATGATGTGAATTGTTGGACCTCAGAGGCTTAACTGCATTATTCCACTCCCTAGGTGCTCTTCCACTGCCTAAAAGAGTTTACGGATGGACGGTAGTTACACTCAAATAACTTTGTATGTCCTTACATGCCTTGCGAATTTGTTTGTCAATCCATATCTACATGAAACCGTGTTCCTAGATGAGCCTCCTAGTGAACTGTGCTCATTGTCAATAAAAAAAGAAGACGTGCCAAACATGGTCCAAGCTAAGTGGTAACATTGAACTACTGTTGAAGTTTACATTCAACAGCAAGTCATTGGTTCTAATGATACCAGTTTGTAAATGCTTTTTTTAAATGTGTTTCGATGGAACAAAGCTATATATACTGTAACAAAACTGAAACATTACCAGGAGGGGCAAAGAACATCTTTGAGAGCTTAATTACCTCCAAAGATGTACAAATTAGTTGACTCTGTGTTGTTAAATAATAAATGTTTGGAAAAACCTTTTTTTCCCTCTCCAGAGATGGGTGGCAGTTACGTTCATGGTAGACTAAACTGTTAATAGAGTATGAATATATATTATATAAATATAAATATATACTTTTTATGTGCAGATGTGGATGTCACTTAAAGCAGCAACATTATGGAAAAGACTTGTAAAGAAATACATGTAGGTTTTTGTTCACCTTAATTTTCCAGTCTACACACTAAAATGTTGACGTTGTGTAGTCATGTTGTTGCTATGTGAAATAGAGGAGACCAGGTGCTGACTAACCACAGTTACAAACGTTGTCACAGACCTAACTATTGTGTTTTGCCACTTCATAATCCCAAGCTTTGAATATTGAAATGGTTCTTTCATCATCAACTAAGAAATAACCTTTATACCTGTTGGTTTTCTACAAACACTGTAACAGGCTGTTCCTAGCATGGTTACATAGCGAGCCTTACCTTGGCATTACAAATGATACAGTAACATTATATATAGCTACAGAGTAATGGAGTTTCCATTGTCCACTAATGCAAAGGAACAGTAGTTCTTCAAAATGAAACAATTGACAATAAAACAGGTTACGTTGTGACAGATCGCCCTGGTCTCCCCTACATATCGTAAGTCTCTAGGTCATGTTCAGATGCTTGAAAAATGAATAAATAATGCAAATCCCCAAATTGTTGAACATATCCAAAAATGATACTGATCACCCTCCTCATTAGTAAGCATCTGAAGAAAAGACAAAGTCCTTGTGAAAAGTAGGCATACCTGACAAACTGTATTCAACTGTCGGTAACCTTTTTGTTGCTAGACAACGTGTTTTAAAGACTTGTGAAACTTTTTATTGCCTCAACAGATTGCAACTGCTACAAAATATAAACAGACCATCTAACAGTAGATGCTTTGGTTCTTGTTTGTTCTTCAAGGTCTCTATGTCGTTGAATGTCCATTGTGTGTTTGAAAGCCTTTGGTTCAGGAACAAGAGTGTAAGTCAGTTTAGTAAAAAAAATTGAAGATATTTAAATCAACTTGAATAGAAATCATTTTGATGTTCAAGCCGAGTCCATTGTCATTGTGGATGAGTCAGTATTGTGGATGAGACAGCATTGGGGATGAGACAATATCTTGTTTTTCTGATGGTTTAATGAGCTGATGTTCCAGTATTTCAGTGCTGCTCCTGTTACCAAAAGGACAAGACAGGGCAACAGTAATAAAACCCTTTTGAGATTTTCATTAATATTCCAATCAGACACTTCCTATATTATTTCAGGCCACTGAACTCATTCAACTAATGGATGAGGAGTGTTAAGATTTCATCCCCAAAGTACACTGTTCCTAGCTCTCATTTGTACCTTGGAATATGCTCATTCAAAATCACAGGCATTCTTAATGGGAAGACCGAAAGACTAAACTAGTCTAGTTCCAATGTGTATTTATTAGTTTGAAGCCAACTAAGCTTTGCACAAACCTGACATAGTGTCTTTATTGACAAATATTTATCAATTCCATAACTCATAACTGCACTATAAAAAACAACCTATAGAATCTACTCAATAAATTTGAGGTAACAATTTGCACTCTGTTTGTTTGGGTAGATTTTACCACATGTTTAAAGTAAAGCGTACCTTTACTTAATCTACCCAAACAAACAGAGTGCAAATTGTTACCTCACATTTATTGAGTGGATTCTATGTGTTGTTTTTTAGAGTGTGGGAGTGTTCACTGGTATGCAGTACCCTAAGACCAGTCTGACTTCATTTGACTATGGAAAAAAGTGCTACTGGGTAAATACAACAATGCAGGTTTGATTGAATTGAACCCTTAAAAGGCCACTCAGATGGGACTGATGACAGCAGGCGGAGAGAGATGGATGTCCTTACAGTTTCTCTGTGTTTCCTCCATGACATTGAGTGGAAATAACGCTGACAGGTCTGTAGAAGCTGCAGCCTTGTCAGATGAGATTACCACAGTGATAGGTGTTGATTGCCAAGCTGCAGCTCTAGTTGGGTAAGGCTACGTACGATGTCAACATCCATCCTCTCGCCACACCTCGCCACACATAAATGTGTCAGATGTTCACACCGCCAGGCTTCACGGTCGGTTGTTTGCCACAGGATGATCTTTACAACTCTATCAGAAAAGGTTTGAAAACTGCTCCATAAAAGCTAAAAATATAGATTAATGTATGAATAGAGTTGCCAGTAGTGGCCAACTGCTGCTTTTGTGAACATTTCTCACCCGTGTGCCAGATACAGCATACAGAGGAAAATAAGATATATTTTAGAATGTAATAGATGGAATATTCCATTGTATCCCTTCAAATTTTAATTGCTTGGCTAATCCTGGGAGAATCCATCATTCTGGTGTCTGTGTGCTGGAAAGGAACATTAGCATGTAGCCTGACTGTATGTCAATGTCAATGAGTTGTAAGAGTCTGGTCTGCCCTCTAGTGGCAATCTAGTAGATAACATTTATCATACAGGTCATGTCTGCCATTTTGCCATGCCAGACCCATTACTGCTGCCATGCACACTGCAGAGGCAGATATCAATGCAGTCTGAAAGGTGCTCAAGAAACTGACGGCATAGCTCGTGAATTGTATGGTTGTTTGCCAGAGTAAACAAAATATCTCTTCTAGTATTATGTAAGAATTTGATTATGTAAATATGTGGTGCTGCTGAATATATAGGCCAGTTATATAATCACCAAGACCATTTTGAATGTTACATGTTATCAATGTCGATGTGGAAAGAATTCTTTAATGGATTTGACATTTTTCACATCTACCATAAGCTACAAACTGATAGAAAGTTATATCCTTTCGTAGAATATTTCTTACAAAGTCAAATGATTCATTTTAATTCTTCCAGCTGAATGTACTGAATAAACCCACTGGGCATACTGGCAGAGGCTCATCTGGCTCTCGCTCCACATTGGCATATTTTCAGCAGCCTTTGTTGTGTCTTTTAATATGAAGACTTCCCACCTGCTATGCCATATTTGAAATACCAATATCACGCAGCAGACCCCGTTTCACTCCCTCACTACAGTGGAAAATCATACAGTTTGCTATAAATCTATCCACCATCCCATCTGATTCATCGCTTGTCGGCACACGTAAAGTAGCTTTGTATGAGCCAGAACAGGCCATAGGGCAGCAGCCAAGCGTCGGAGTCTGTAAATCTGTGGTGTGCTGTTCACTGACCTGTGAGACTCAGAACAGAGATATACACGTGTTATCCTTTATTAACAGTAAGTCCGCCAACTGGTCGGTGAAATGTTGAGAATATCCATACAAACATAAATACGGAGGTTTCGGTCTTTCATTAGAAATGAAAATGCCTCAGACCCAAACTTGAACGCAAAAATCAATGTGCAAAGGTTACAATGCATGTGTGTGAGTTCTCCTTTTGACAGCAGAGGTGTTTTAATCTGAGATGGAGAAATGCATAAAATGACCACAAAAAGTCCAAAGAATACACACAAAAATAGCTCTGTATCATAGTTGAAGTATGAATTCCTCACAATCAGTCTAGCCAAGCGTTTTTCTATTCCATCGCTGAGGCAGGAAGACAAACCGATCCATGGTTACAATTAAATCCAATGGCACGGTCCCTAAAATCTCAAATGCTGGTGATAACTTAGGCTATTTATCGCAGACTTTCAGCATTACAGTTTGGTTGAAATGTAAACACCAATGTTTCGCTGCTACTTGGTTAACATTACCCTCTGCAAATGTTCAGCGATACGGAGCAAACAGCGCCCTTTCACCTAGCTCAGAATTAAATCCGGTGGAGAGGTGATTCACACTGCAAACCCTCTGAGAAAGACCTTTCCTCGTCACGACTCACCGCCTCCTCACCTTGAGCAAACGTCTCTGGTCCTCCTCCAGCCTCCTCCTCTCATCCTTGGCCTCCTTGTAACTCCACTTGGGGACCTGGAGGAGATCGGGATCCTTGCACTTCTTCTTTGTCTCGCGGGCGGGGCCGGAGGGGGCCTTGCACAGCCTGACCTTGGGGACCACGATTCCCGGCCTGACGCTGCTTCTCCTCATCATGTTGAGAGGCAGAAGGCTGGCGCGTCTCAGGACAGACGTTCCAGCTACCTGCAGCATTTGGGGCTGCAGGCTGGACCTCCGGTCCGTCTTCTTGGGAACCAACTGGACCCGGGAGTTATTGAACAGCCTCTTGTAGTTGTTGATTCGTTCGGGACCCAGACGCTTCAGCTCCTCCACACGCTGCATCCTAATGATCTCCGGCACAGCGTATCGTCGTTTCCCGATGCAGGGCGGGCTTCCTGGGCACACTGTTCGACAGCCGGTGGCAATCAGCGGGCTGGAGAGGGCGGTGGTGATGCGCACCATGTGATCCAGCACACCGTCATCCACAGGGTTTGTCTTCAGGCGGAAGGAGAACCTGCAGCAGGACTTGTCCACCACCTTCCGCAAGCAGCTCCTGGGCTCCTGTTGTCGGGCCACCAGCTCCTCCAGCATGGGCCACTCCAGCCTGTACGAGTGGCAGAACTGCTCGGCGCATGGTTGGGACATCAGGCGCATCATCAGGTAGGCCGTCTCGTAGCGGCTTGTATACAACGCCCACTCCCTGGAGGTCATCTGGCGTCCATAATCCCTGGCCTCCACGTCAGCTCCTGTTAACAGGGAGTTCAGGGAGTTGTTATGTCCCCTGGTCGTATTGCTGTGTTGTGTTTGTGTGCCCTCTATGTTTCTCTATGTTGTGTCTTGTTCAGGTGTTCCTGATTCCAGTTCATTCCCTCTAAGACTAATCAGCGACTACACACGGTTATCACCCACACCTGCTCCTGTCCCCATCAGCCAATCATCTCATTTTCCCTCAGTTTCAAACCCAACTGTTTTCTGCCTTCTGGGAGGTCTCTCTCTGTGCTAGTGTGTTTTGTGTTCATGTAAGTAAAGGTTAAGATATACATTAGTAGACATTTTGACAGGATATTTTGAAAACCTACACTTTGACATTTTGAGATTCACACATGTAGCAATTCAGACATTAGATGTTTAGTTACATAATTAAGCATATACTGTAGGAGAGAGAGCCTGTCTCTGAACTGGGTATGTAATTAAGTTTGTAATTTCTTTCTGTTTCCATTGATGTTTATATGTATTGTTCAGTGATTGTTAACCAGTTACATGTGGTATTCATTCATCTTTAGTATTCTAGTTGTATTACTTGTGTTAAATACCACTTACATTTGTAAAAAAAAATCCTTGGGGGAAGGGGATTGAACCTATGGAGTGCAGTTAGGCCAGACACAATTAGACTTACATTTTACCCGTAGGTTCGGTATTGTCTATGCACACTAGGCTAGAACCTAGCGGGCCTCCCCCGGTTTGTTTGTGTTAGTGAGGTAACCTGTAATATTTAGACAGTGGTCTTTTATTGTTTTTGATTTGGCTTCGCTCCGCCCCTTTCTCCACCTGTGTTATAAGGTTCTAAAATACATGTCCTTTTGTTGAACACAGGATTATAGTGTTTGCCTCCTGTTTGCTATTGTGATGTCATTTTTTTTCCTTTCCCTAAGTGGTACTTTACAATACAAGGGTATGTAATGGTCCCCCACCCAATGTTCTTTTTCTTTCTTTGTTTTACCAATGTTTTGCCCATCCCAATTCGTCATGTCCAATTCCCTGTCCAAAACCTTGTCTTGTTGGCAACGTTTCAGCCAGTACGGTATGGTCGAAGGTCACAGAAGAAGCCTTTAGTTGATACATGCATGGGAGGTTACAAATTCATCAACTACAATTGTCATTCAATTTACACACGTCCAAACGACAAACAAGGAGTCACTAGATGGCGACATGACATGGGTTCCGACTCCCACCCGTCCAACCGGGGCAGCGCTGTACCAATGTGCACCTCCAGATGCCACAACCAGTATACAAACCCTGGTCACTGGAGTCCCACGCGGATGCATGGAAAGATGGATATTAAATAATTGTATTTGAAATGTTAATATGATCTGATAAATGCACTGGCCTGTCTTCACGATGAGTGTAGCTACAAAACAAACAAGCAAGCATGAAAATAATATGGAAATACAAAAAGTTTCAGCATTACCTGTCAACATGAGCATACGAACAACTTCTGCCCTCCCTTGCATGGCAGCCTTCATTAGAGCGGTGAATCCATGGCAGTTCCTACGTTCTAGGTCCAGGTTCGAGAAGTAGTTTACTAAGTAACTGGATATCATAATGTGGCCTGACATTAGAAAAATAAAAGGTTGTCATTCATTCAACATGAACTATGACAAATTCAACACATTTAATTCAGATCTAAACATTTGTTTGTTTAAACCAGACAGTGTTGACGCATCTGGGGATTACTATTGAAATATTTCCTATTTAAGTAATTATCAATAAAAAAATTGTAGAAAACAATATACACGTTGTGTAGAAGTTGTTTTCAGGAAATATGCAATAAAATGTATCAATAATATGAGAAAAGAATACTACTCATTGTATTGAGGTTCCTGTATAATTAATACAGAATCCCTGTTCAACAATCAGCAATTAGTCAGGATCACCACTTATTAATTAATAAATGTCTAGAGGGTGTTTACTATGTTTTATAAATTATATTCTACATTGTTTGGTATTCCCTAAGAGCTACATTGTGGACCATGTGAAAATTATGCAGTGTAAACCAATGTATTCTGAGATGGGAAAATGACTTGTACATCTATGAAGAATTAGTTCACTGTAAAATGTAGAGTCGTTCCTTGGTAGGAATGCGGCCAACAGTGTTAATTTAACTGAGAAGGCAGGATGTCTTTTGAAATGCAATATATATAAAACCTAAGGCCAGCATGACCAAATGAAGAACAACAGCCAGATATTTGTCTAAGGTGTTTTGTCTCAGTAAGAATTGATACTGAAGCCATTTGGGCTCCAGAGAGAGATTAACATATAGAATGCCTAGGCAAGTTGGCACCATCTAACCGGTACTATTTATGTGGCAGCCATTGGTGAGATTCAAACGAATGCTATCTATTTGGGCCAATAGGAAGTCAGTATTATGTTTTCTTTTGTTACATCATTCTCTGTATAAAAATGAATGTTATCCGATTATTGGGAGTTCGATCTGCAGAAACGACCGGCTTAAATTGTTGATTTTAGCATTAAAGTCTATGCACCATTTCTACACATTCTCCGGACTCTGAGTAAATTAATTTGATGAGTAAATGCAGTATAATACACAACATTACCTACCTGCTTGAGCAGCTGTGATGAGAGCTGTGTTCCCCTCATTGTCCTGCCAGTTGATATCGATGTGTGGGCACTGGGATAGCGCTATGACAACATCCACCCAGCCCATGTAACAGGCTACAATTAGCCCATTCTGCAAAACACAAATAAATCGTGAAGTGTTTTCAGTGTCTAGTATGCAGGGTTAGAATTATAATTTCATCTTTGTGGGGGTTACTTAAAAAAAAAGTAGCTTATGAGTAGGTGCAGCGTGTGTAGATAAATAAATATATAAATAGCCTAACACTGCACTTCATTCATTTGAGTTCAACATACAGGATTAGAGAAAAGATAATAATAACAAACAACCTTGTATCACCCTGTTGCTACTGATGCTATGACTTTGTTGTCCTCATGGCAAAGAATGGGCTCTTCTAAGTGGTTTGGTTTATTTGGTATTTAAAGAACTTTGACTTTACAACAAGCAGCAACGATGTATAACATGACCAAAAACATGCCAATTGCTATATGCGCCTAGCAGTAGCATAGGCCTAATGCGTTCTTTTGGAAAACATGTTTCTTTTAGAATGTTTATTAACATAAATTTGTCTAGATATATTTAAGGAAAAAGTGCATTATTTATGATTTAAATAATGGTGCTGATGATTTTTAGAGACCCCCACAGGTGTATGATTTTACTCCTTTCATTGGGAGCTCAGCTCCCACTGGCTCCCACGTAATTCGAACCCTGCTAGTATGACATGCTTATGGGTAGCTACCGGTACGTCACTGGCCTTCTTCCAAAGTGCCAGGACATTTGACCTTTGACACACGGTATAGGACGTCACATAGCTTTTGATATGACACTAGTCTCCTTTGGTTTGACGTCAATGCTACTATAGCATAAGGCGTTCAGCGTTTGGATTGTATTGACATCCTCTGATAGAACAGGGAGACTTTTTGTTGTTTTAACCAGAGACAATTTAAGAAACTGTCTACCTTTAGGGTTCTTAGATATATTTGAGAAATGATTCATTAAAATAAAGACATGCTTGGGGATACACTAATAAATCCATATGATTGGAAGGTGATGTATAGCCAGAGATACCTAAAGAGGCCTACTGATCCCCAAGGAGAATCCAAGTTAAGCATGGGCTAATAGTCTTTATAGAGTGCCCAGAACCATCTGCCTACTGCCCAGATTAATCACAGGTCATAATGACGTACCTGACACAGCATTTAAGAAGGCACCCAACTACATCAATGCGCTAGGTTCTCGGCTATGAAGAAGATCCAGCTACTGTAATCACAGCAAGCTCAGTAGGAGAGTTATGCTGCAGAAACAAAGCACTTTGCCCATTTAAAAAGCAAAACTCAAAAAAACACTGAAGGATCAGCAGAACATCCAGGGTTCTGTGCTTAGGGTTTCAATGGGCAGAAGATTCCTTGACGAACACATTTATAAACAACCCATGGGGAACATCATTTTGGTACGACCCCGTTTGTATTACTCCTCCGCTCGATCTACTCTAGTCAAAAGGGTAAAATAAAGGACAGTAGATTTGCCAAATATAACATTTTAAGACTGGTTTAACACGTAAGAATACTGATGGTTATGTGAGTTAATTTAAGAGGATGTTTAGTGTATTTGTGGTCCTTTGACTGGACATTTTCCTAGAAAATCAGATTCTCTGCTCAAACACAGTGTATATTCAATTCCATGTGTTTGAATTCAATACTCTTTTTGTTGCAGCTAAACAAATGAGGTATCCTGGCTCAATTCATGTCAGTTTTGGATGTGACATGAAACAACCGACTGCGTTATTTATTCAGACATTTGTGCCGGTACATGAGCCATGACACCAGGTTTTTGTTTGGTTTAAATCCTTGCATGGCAAGGTCATGACCCGTTTAACGTTTGATCCTTGTTACTCAGCTTTATCAGACACCTGTGGAAATCAGGGAACTATTTACGATCTACACGCAATGTCTTTGGAACACGATGTAGCTCAACGAATGAATATGCACTGAATGTTATATCCCTACTGTTATTGCTATAACACTGGTGCAGATACAGCTCTGAGAGACATGTGGCTTGTAATGTGTGCATGGCGGTCACTAAAGGTGTGAAGAATACAGGATTTCAAGCAGCAACCCACTCTGTTTTGTCCTACTGGACCCTGGTATCTTCAGTGAACCTAAAAGCTCAACCATGATTACCAACTGCTCTGACTCTCAAACACAATCCACACCTCCATCTGTTCCAGAGCTTAATCAACTGCCTGGCATCTCCCTCTCAGATTGTTTAAATTCACAGAAATGAAACAGTTTGCATGAGTGTGAAAGAAAAAACCTATATCCCCTAGTTGAAAGCTTAGAAACAAAGCCCTATATGCCCTAGTAGATGTATTAGAAAACAAATTCATATATTTAAAACCTCTGTTGCCTCTATCAAATCACCATAAAACATATTACTGTTTTGATTTCATGGAATTCTACTTATAAAGATCTATGTTCCCAAGTGTCTATACCCACATTCAATTTAGAAAGCATTGTACAGCATAATGCTTCATTGTATGTAGGCCTCTAGCATGGACATCAGAACGAAATCACTATTTGTACAGTAGGCCTTAAATTAGTCAGAAAACATTGACTAGTTCACAACATTAATGACAGAACCAAACATACTCGGTTGTTCTTGTCAGTTTCTCTCACTTCCTCTTCTGTCACACCTTGTCGTATCATGATCTTTACAATGATTGCATTGTTGCTGCAGCAAGCCTTGAAGAAGGACAGAGGGTCAGGCGCTTCTGGACTGGGAGTGTTGAAATTGAGGGAGTCATCGGGTGGATAGAACGAATCATCGGAGGCCAGTCTTCTGGTGTCGGTCGGCAGGTCTGGCAATGAGTCAAAGTCAAACTCTTCAAATTCCTGATAGACATCGTCATCGTCGTCGTCGTAGTAGTTGCTGTCATCATTGTCTTCCTCATTAAGGTCCTCTTTTTCCTCGCCTGTAACTGTCTCTGAAGATGACTCGTCATCTCTGGAGCTACTGATGGATCCGACCTGGCCACTGGTGATCCCATTCTGCTGAACCTTTAACAAAGACCCTCCACCTGGGTCCGTTGTGATCAGCACCATTTAACCACCTGCTCAAAATGTACCACAAGAATGAGGCACCAAAATCCTAACCTCATCAGACCAAGTCCCCCTCACTCAAAATGTAATCCTTCACTTAGTGTTGAAGAAGCAGTAGTCAATATCACCCTCAAATAGAATATCATCAAACATTTAGATCTGGTTTCACAACTTCAGAATGTTTCAGAATGTCCCTTTGAATCTGTCAAAAAAGCTAGTTCTCACAAACAAGAGGCAGACATTACAGATCTTGTTGACATCCCCAGATGATCCTCTTGTTTTCATCTTCTCCTTATTTGCCTTCTGTATTTTTTACTTTCCAACTGGCAACCAGCAACAGCATGACAGTTTGAGAATTCATCTCTTGAATACATTTGTTGCCAAAGTTGTCCACAAAATGCAGTTCACCAAAAGGCTGTTTTCTTTTAGATAGTCTGTGGTTCCTGCTGTGCTCATATACTGATCTCTTATTTCCCTGCAGTAAAACATTTATTTCCTTTGACCGATGTGGAAGACAAGAATTTTGTAAGCTTACGCTTAATAATCCCTTTAGTCAGTCTGCTCTCTCTCTCTCTCTCTCTCTCTCTCTCTCTCTCTCTCTCTCTCTCTCTCTCTCTCTCTCTCTCTCTCTCTCTCTCTCTCTCTCTCTCTCTCTCTCTCTC
>JACXGM010007866.1:0-29895 GCA_016801145.1 Umbra pygmaea | reverse complement strand
CAGCTACGCCAATCAGAGGCGCGCGCCGGAAGGCGGTAGCCAATTGAGAAAATGCCGCCTAATCTTGCCTAATGGGCAGGCCGGCCCTGATTGTTTGTCAGTGACTCCGACGTATAGTGACTTCGACGTACTTAAAATGGTCAAAGGGGCCTCCAACCAAATTTTGCATAGGGCCCCCAAAGGTCTAGGGCCGGCTCTGGTTGCATGAACAGTCACACTGTCAAAATAAATGCTGAAATTGCACAATTTCTGCCAGGGTATGCTACTGTAACTTATGAGCACAACTGTACATATTCCTTTGGTGAGGAAAGCTTGCATGATGGAGATAGCATGCAAGTCGGCCCTTCATCCTCGTTGGCAGAGATGCAAGAAAAGGTACATTTTAAAAACACACAACTGGTGATAAATCAGACAATAAGTACATGTTATGTACCAAAAGCATTTGGTCTTCCCGATTTTGGAGTTGTCGTTGTGAAAGAACATTCACGCAGATGCATTCAATTCCACACTTTTATCTAGCGCATTGTTGAGGACAGAGATATACAACCTATTGATGTAGCACTCACGCTAGCTCAACCCTGCTCTCCCTTAGTGAAAGCTGCCTGATGAGCGAGACAGTCAAATTGCTTCAGGCAATTCAGGAACATACTGTAGACAATTTCTCATTGTTTCTCTTCAGGGATATTAATTGCAGTTATTTGCTTGGAATGACAATGTGTTCTTTCTCACAATTGCAAAAATAATGCTAAAAAATATAAAATAAAGATTATAGCCATGTGAAAACTATTGTAATAATACAGTAACATGTTCTATAGATGTTAGGTAGTCATTCATCTTTACAATGGTAAACATACACCTTGTCAATTGAACAAGCTTTAGTTTTATTATTCCAGGTAGTCAAAAACAAATTAAACGTTATAGAAGACATTTTCCCAACTATCAGAGCAAATAACTTCATGCTTGTCGGATGTGCTTGGCTTGAGTTGTGGTAATGAGAGACAGTGGCTGTGATGATGTTCACTGGAAACAAGGAGGAAGTACATACAGCTATGTTTCCGTCAACATGTAATCACATTGACAGGCTTGTCAGCATTCATGGCACAAAGAGTGGAATACTTGTGTGGATAATAATCTTTGAACTGTCACTTCCCCATTCAGGATGTGCGTGTTGTGGGGAATATAATGCAGAGTGACTGCTTGGAAGATGGGAGTATCCTTGGAGGATTTCAATGGTCCCATTAGGAAGCAGGTACTGTAGGGCCACAACATGCTCTACCACAGGATACATACAGTGCATACTTTATACTCTGTGATGTCACTATCACCTACATGAGTAATAAAAAGTCACTGTTTGATGACATCAATGCAAATGTTTGGCTTACCAATGCACTGATCATTCTGGTTGGACGTCCTCAGATGGCTCAGTGGTTACGGAGTCAGACTTGTAGTCGGAAGGTGGCCTGTTCAAGTGTTGACTGTCCAAAATGTCATTGTGACCTTGAGCAAGGCACTTTTCCCTATGTTGCTCTAGGGGGACATCCCTGTAAGTTGCCTAACTTACTAAAATGTAAAAATGTATATGATTGGATGGTTGGAAGAATTATTGCGGTGCTGCATCCTCCCAAGAGAGATACCAAACCTGAACAGTACTTGGGACTTCATTCTAAACCACATTGAAAGTAGGTTGTGCAGGTGGAGGGCATTGTAAAGGAAAGCTTGAATTATTATTATTATTAATACATGGGTTGACAGTTACAGTCTAGGCTTGTTCCATTTTTTAAAATATCAGTAGTATACTTTTATACAAATCAAATGAAAGAATTGTTATAATAAGCTACTCAGTGGACTAACATAATGAATCATTTTGAGGTATGCTTTAATTTTATGGAAGTTTAGTCTTTATTTGGAATGATAGTACAGCATATTGCACCATAACATACCTGTAAGTTATTTGACGTTTGGAGTGTAATAATGTGCTGATGTTTGCAGTCTGAGAGCATAGTGCTAGTTTCGAGAATGTTTTCCATAAATGGGTACTCTAAGGTAGTGATCCATATTTCTTGCACTTTGTGATGGAATGAAGTAACACAGGTGGTGTCAGAAGAAGGCCCTAAAGAAAATAAATGAACAGTGTGTCGAAGACATGGATCACTCTGTATACTACATTATGGCAGGTTTGGTATGCATTAACCGTGCCTTAAGTCTGTAACCGACAGTACCCTCCCTGCACATTTACCACCAAGCCATAAGACTGCTATGAAAATGCTCATCTTTATTTCACTAAAGCACACATACTCACACATAATGCCCACTGCGATGCACCCTTTCCCTCTTAGCCACCAAGATAGATTTATAAAACAATCAAAATGTGCTTTAAGTGTAGACTTAAGTGTAGCAGATAGACCTGAGTGTACTTACACAGTGCCCTTGAAGGCATGTGAACCCTACTACAATACATATTTTTGTCTAACATATCAATGTAAACAAATATAATCAATATCTAAACCCCAATTTGAAATAATTTCATTTCAAATAAAGGACACAAACAAAAACATATATTTTCATTGTTTATTTACAGTGGTGGTTTCTCTAGGAGGCCAAAAGAAGCCTGGCCTCCACATAAAAACATAAAAAATAATTTAACCATAGGAATTATTCATTTACGGTTGTTTTTTACTGATTTTGCAATTTCCCTTGTCAAAACACTCCATTATCAATTTCTTCGATAACTGGTAGAGCGAAACAGCGCCCTTCTGCCACAGCGTGGGTGGTTAAGTACTGTCTGTGCTCTATCTAGTGGGCAGTAATGCAGTTAAATGCTAGAAACGCTCAAAAATGTTTAGTTTTTTACATTTTCAGCCAATCAGAGTGATGTTTGACTGTGCTCGACATTGAATGGTCAATTCATCTTAAAGAGAAAAACAAGGGAAGCCAAGTTGAACCTTGCTTCTCACCAATCACATGCCTCAGACACACAACGAGTCATCAGCTACTTAGACAGTCAACTAGCAGCTCTGGCAACAAGGGGAACTTTGTGGAGCTAGCTAGTGCAAGCTTTCGCCGAGTTTGATAACACCGTAGTAGAGCACCTAGCATGAGCTCCTACATTTACGTGCATGTCAAAGGCAATTCAAAATGACATAATTTCAGCATTTGATTAGTCTATTGATCATTATACTCTTCGACTTCAGGAATTAATTTCAACAGTCATTAGGTTATCGTAAGGCATCATAGGCAGCAATACCGTGCGTTCTCCGGAGCTCGAACGCCCTCGGAAAATATTGAGCGCCCACGCCATGTGCCAGACTGCCAGTAGGCTGCATTCATTTAAAATTAAAAATTGCAGTTCTTGCAAGTGGAGCGGTGGCATTGATTCTTAATTTTCCACAAAGCTGATCGCGGTTACATGTCAGTTACATTTTTAATTTCCAATCCTATCTGTATTTTTGAGAAGTGTCGCTGTCCTGATTTGAAAGACTACTACTTCACGGCTTTATTTTTCAAATTATTAGGCGTGTGTCCTCGCCTCGGCCGCTGTCCATTTCCTATGGTTCTGATTTCTGAAATGCAAACATTTTTTTACTTCTTTATTATTTAAAGGGCATGCATGCCCGTGAGCACCCACAGTGGAAAACATAAATTGGCGCCTATGTAAGTCAATATAAATATGATTTCCAAACTAAGCTTACTGGCAAAAAACGATGAATCCATAAGTACGTGGACCCCTTATTTCAATAGTGTGTCGCACGACTATTAGCAGCGACAACTTCAGATTAGATGTCTCCTACAGCCGTTTATCAGTCTGTGACATCTAGTTTGATGGATTTTTTCCCACTTTACCCTATAGTACTCCACGAAAAGAAGGACAGTTCAGGAATGTCTGGCATGTGCTGACTGCTTCAGGTCCTGCCACATTATCTCGATTGGACTAAGGTCAGGACTTTGTCCTAGCAGATCCAAAACACAAATGTTTCTCCTGAGCCATTCATTTTTTGATTTGCTTTAATGCTTAGGTTCATTGTCATGTTGGAAGACCCATGCATTATATCATTCACTGATGGCCTGACAATCTGTTCAAGAAACTCCTGGAATTCCTCATAATTTAAGGTTACCCCTTTTAATATGCAGTAATCCAGGTCCATAAGACGGTAAGTTACCCCAGATCCTGACATTCCCACCACAATGCTTGACTGTTGGGATAACGGTATTTTGCGATGAAGCGATCGCAGATTTGGCTCCATTAGAGGACCTTAATGCGCGCTCTCTACACTGGGACCTTTCAGCGGGAGATCAGGGACAGCTCTGGTATATCATAGCCAACAATATTCGAAGTATGCCAGCAGTTTTGGCGGCTATGAAGTCCCTTTCTGGTATGTACAAACTATGATTAAAAGACAATTTTATGAGATTGCTGGGTTTCCAAATGTGATTGGGGCGAATCGGGCGATTGTACTGTGTCTGAAGCCACCATCCATGAATGATTACGCATTTATCAATCGCAAAAACGTTAATTCAATCAACGTTCAGATCATATGTGATGCCAGGATGTTTGTTCTGAATATGGCAGTTTGGTGGCCGATTAGGACGCGCGACTCTAATTTTATTTAAACTGCAGCGTTGGAACAAGGCTACAGGAGGGCGCACTGAATGGCTGGAGTCATCTCCTCTGTGAGTTACGTCCTCGTACAATTATTATAATATTTCTAGAGTTAGTTTTTTGGTGAAACGTTTGGATGTGATTCCTCTTGGTGACAAAGGTTATGCCCTGACTTAGTACCTTATAACACATGCTTGCAAATCCCCAAACAAGCAGGAGCACAGGCTCAACAGTGCACACACACACACAAAACACAGTGAAGTGATCGGTTTGCTCAAGGGCAGGTGGCTCTGTCTTGGGTGCGCAGGGTGGGGTGGGGTGGGGCGATTGCTATACACACCAGAGCAGGCCTGCAACATAATTATAGCATGCATGGTTCTCCACGATATTGCGCTGGAGAACGGTGCCATTTAATGAATGGCACCATTGGGGGCTCTACAAAGGAGACATGATCTTATTCTGAGCTTCTAATATAGTAAGTGCTATCTTGTGTAAGAAAGCTAGGGTGAAGTCAGCTAAAACGGGCCACTTTTTGGTAAAGAGCTTATAATACCATCAAATAAGTTTACCATGAGATCTAATGTAATGTTTCTGCCCTGCCTGCCTAGAAAACTCAGACCAATCAAAACTCCTGTTACAAGTCCACAAGTGTTGAAGCAACAATGCAAGATCAGTGATTTAGTGTAAAGATATTATCCAATGGCCCAATTTAGCAGACTTCATCCTACTTAACTACTTAGGGAGCACTCTCCCGCCACAGAAAATGAAACGTGAATTATTTCAAATAATTAATTTATTTGAAAAGCACTTCATGCTCTCCTTAAAAGCTTTCAATGACTGTAGCAGTAACCTCAGTCAACACTGCATTTTCCTTTAACAATCGATGCCTGATTTTAAACTTCCAATTAATACCAACCGGTTGGCCTGCACCTGAGACCTGAGCGTCTCTTTCTATCTCAGAGAAATTCATTTTCTTTGCCGGAGTTGTGGAAGTGAGAATGCACGCCACCTGTGCTTATTTACATATAACACACACATAATTTATGCGGTGTGGCTAAAATCAACCAATAAATTGAAAACTTTTAGCACAATTTACAGACTCAATGATGAATCCTGAAGCTAAATGAACGAGAGCAAAAATAAAATTGCTCAATTGAATTGGAAGTTCTCGTGTCATAGATCGCAGACAATAAAATAGTTTTATAAATAACCATTTTATTTATTCTTTTTTAAGTGAACCAAATTCCAACTTCACCCGTCAAGCTATTACACAGAATGCACATTGGCGAGGAGTGACACATGCTCCCGGTTTGAGCGCACCTGTTCACTTTTCTCCTGATCCTCGTAGGTCCCTCACAGTTCTGAATAATGCAATTCCTGAAGGCCAGATATGTCAGAACATGACTGAAATGAACACATCTTTGAATCAAATAAATGAACTTCTAAAGGAAACAAGCCAAACCTAGAAGGAAACAAGAAATAAATAAATTAAACAAGAAAAAATGCTTGAAGTCTTTGATTTACTCTATGGCTTTGTAATAACCTAAAAAACGAGCAATGATTTTTGCAATCAAAATTATATTGACCATTTATGCTCTCTATGTATGGAAAAGCAAGGCAAAGCAAGTTCGCTGGTCTAGTGCATGTGCCTACACAAAGACGAATCAAACTATACAAATGAACTACAGGAATGAGAGACAACCGCAGCATAAAGTGAAAGGCATACTAATAGGCCAACTAACTAATATGGTGATGATACATTATAATAATAATAATAATGCATTCAACTTATATGGCGCTTTTCTTCCAAGGAACTCAAAGCGCTTTTACACAGTGAAGGGGAAAGCCCACCTCATCCACCACTAATGTGTAGCACCCACTTGGGTGATTATTATGGAAGGCTTATACGTTTGTATGAACTATATTCCTTGTCAACTTTCTTCATGTTACCAATTATTAATACTATAGTTATGGTTATTGTTACTGAGGCTGTTATGATGGCATTTTCATGATAATGATGGTCTTATGGCGAATAGAGCATTAGAACTAAACAGTGTCCTTTTTTTGCATTGGTTTACAAGGTCTTTGACCAGACATGGGTTTAATCGTAAGGATATGACAAATATAATATTGATGAATACCATCTCAGTCTGTAAAATGATTGTACGATCATTTAAAGTTCAAATTTGATCGTACTCACATTTCATGAATGAGGGCCAATTTCTTCTTTGACTAGCCTATTATTGAAGCACTCAAGACACAAGTTTGGAGGAAGAAGAAGGAAGCATATGTTGGAAAGAACACTTTGCCCACAGTAAAGCATGACGGTGGCTCGGTGTTGCTCTGGCAACCTGCAGCGTGTGGATTCATTGAATTATCAGGAAATCCTAGGTAAAAACATAATGCCATTGGTGAGGAACCTGAAGCTTGGGCGTCTTTGGACCTTCCAACAGGACAATGATCCGAAGCATACCTCAAATTCCACCAAGGCTTGGTTGCAGAAGAAGTAATGGAAGATTCTACTGTGTCCATCACATTCACCTGACTTGAACCCCATAAAAAATTACTGGTGGGTTTTGCAGAAGGCAAAAGAAGAATATGACTGAACTGGAGGTTATTGCTTATGAGGAATGGGTTAATATTTCTCAGGAACGCTGCCAGAAGCTGGTGTCTGACTAAACACCTCAATTGCAGCAGGTCACAACAGATAAAGGGTTCTCTACTAAGTACTAAAGATGCTTGCCATGAAGGGGTTGAATGATTTTAAGACCAGAGGAGACATTATCATATCATTATTATAGTTGCATTTGCAGTAGAATTTGGGGAAACCACTTGATGCATTCGTTGTGTTCAGCTATTTCAATTGATTTTGTTTGATTTGTTCATTGCAAACTTCAGTACATTTTGACAATAACCTCAATTTGCAATGGGGGTTGAATAATTTTGATTGCAACTGTATATTGATGTAGTAGTTTAGTAAAGTAACTGCCATACTAGTCTGATATCTTTTGGAGTATTATATGCACCTTGTTTCACACACCTTTTTTGATGTTTTGCTACTAGTCTTTGCTTCTGTTGTATTGTTATTTCTGTCATACTGTCATTAAACACAGTATTGCATTGGATTTTCGCGTTTGCCTCCTGCCTTACCCCAACTCATTACACTATCCAAGATTTTTCGTTAGGGTTGATTTTAATCTGGGTAGACACTTTTCATTTTATTTACTGGGTAATGTAATTCTCGTTAAATAAAGATCTGAGTTGGTGTCGGCATCTGGCGGCGTGTACATGGCGAGAACCATAACCCTGAAGTCTTAAACCTGAATATTACTGTACTGTCCTGCATGCACAAATGCATACAAATTCAGAGTACGGATACACCGTGATTAGACATGTAATCAGATCAGATATGTTAAAAGAGACATTATATAATTTCTGAGAGTTCAGACCATTAATGCACCAGTGAAGCAGCTCCGCTTTCGCTAGGGTTTTGTGTGCATGGTTCACAGTCCCAGTTTCAGTGTGTAGGTTATATGACAGATGACATGGTTTTCATTAGAATCATTGATTGTGTGTGAAAGGTTTCAGGGTTTAGTCAATATGGAGTGATTATCAACATGTGTGATAATAGTTTTGATACATTTTAGTACACATTCCGGAAATGTGTTTAGCAGCTGTGCCTGTGAGCAGAGCTGAACAGTTGGAAATCCCATTCATCACACATTGAGCACCTGGACTGTGCGTAACGCAAACTGAGTAAATGAACACAGGTGCAAAGGTTGTTGAAAACAAACAATGTTCAAAAATGAAACACTTATAAAAGAAAACTGCCACGAGGAGCAAAAGAGTAATTTATTATCTCTACAATTATGGTAGGTACTAACAAACGACCAATACACATGTAACTTACAGGAACAATGAACCAGACCACAAGCGATCAACTAAGGACCTAAATAAGGGACTAATTACAAGAATAAAAGCAGCTGAATTATCAATTAATGCAATCTATTGGTTGTAACAGACATGTGATGTGGTCATGTGAATATTAAAGCAAACACTTCACACAAGGTAGAAATCTAAATACCACATATGGGAGAAATCATAATAATATCACACATTTTCCGTCTCTAAAAATGGTTGCTCCATCCTGATTCTCCATATTACTTAATTGTTTTGTTCAAAAAAGTGATTGACAGTTAATCTAAGCAAAAATATCGTTTGGAAGTAAGCTGTCGAAGAAGAAGCCCTCAATATCTCGAAAGAATGATGAGCAGATCCAGAGAGTAATTGGAGCGGGACAGATTGCACCCACTCCAACATTTTGGGAACAAGTCAAATTACACTCGCTCTGCTCCTTGCTATGCTCCGGTTCCATTGCACTCACATATTCTTTCACATGCATGCACACCCATCAAAGAACCTATCAATCAAAGCCCATCAAAGAACCTATCAATCATAGCCACCAGTGCATCTTATCCACAACATAAAAGCATACAGCAAACATTGGCTATTAAAAACCTAGCTGGTACATAGGATCATGTTCGTACAATGTAGCCTATTACATTGAAGTGAATGGAAGTGAGGGGCAGCTGTGCTAGCACAGGCTCATCCTATCATAATTCTGTAATCATATACTCTAGCTGCAGCTCTCTCCCCTTCAAAGTTTCCATGTCATTTTTATTATAAGCTCTAGCCCAGGCATTGTATGGCTAATTGGCTACAGTATTGGCATGTTAATAAACGTCCTAGTGCCATTACTATAAATCAGTTACGTTTAATGCTGAATGCTGGTTTCCATGATATATGTACAAAAAGAGTTCTCTGCAAATGGACAAGGTTCCACCAAGAACTGTTTTTAATCTAAAGGAACCTTTTTAAAAGATACATGTTCTTTGCTAACCAAAGAGTTCTATGTTCTATATAAATTTTTGTATTTGTCACAGTAGCTGTCCATAGTGCGTAAACGAGCGAGACAATTGCGAAGGTAATTCAGCAACAAACTGTTTTTACTCACAAAACACTGTACTACAGAAAACTGCTTTGAGGGGCAAAAACTACTGAACACACTTACACACACGGGAGGACAATACATGAATTACCGACAGCATACAGACACTTGAAAAGGACTTAAATATAGAACTAATGATGGAGTGACTGCACCTAGGATGAGAAATTAAGACAGACTATGGGATGATGGAAAAATGTGATCTGATCAGCTTGTATAGAGAGCGGGAACACAAGAGATAAACAATGCACACAGGGTAGAAACTAAACTGAACACAATACAGCGGAGCAACACAGACAACATGTACGATTCCCTTAGGGGGATCGTTACAGTATTCAAAGAACCAATCATGAAAGAGCAGATTGTTTAGAATCCAAGACATATTTTTTGGAATACCAGAATGGTTCTACATAGAACCAATCCTAATCTGACTACTCCATCTTTCACATTAAACATACAGTTTAGAGTTAAGTGTGCCACCTGCCGACAATGCAGGATTAGAGAGGGGATTGGGAAGAGAAAAAAATCTGGATTAATCACAATAAATCGCAAATAATCTTTCAAATCAATCTATTTTATGTTAAAGGTTTGTGTGAAAAATATTCAAATTAATTTTCTATTATTGTTAACCCAATAGTTGTTGGTTATCCAGTCAAAATGTCACTCTAGAGCAGAGAGGTTTTCAACCCATGTGCCACAGAGGTTGAAAGTGTGCAGTTATTGTTTGGGGGGCAATTTATGCAGCGTTTGGTCACAACACTCTTTTCGCTCTCCAGTGAGGATCTCCCAAGTTGATGTGCCAGAGACCAATCTGTCTCATATCACACACTTAAATCATGTTCAATCCTCTGATCTGATTGGACAGTGGAGCAATTAAGGTTGTACCTGCAGTTGACAAGCACGCACATCTATGCCACTGAAAACTGCATGTCTGTACCCAAACGTCAAACACTATCCCATATAAAACAAAGTTAATTTCTTCCAAATATTCACACAAGTGTTAAGTAAGAACGTACACAATACTCAAGCTACAACAACACTTATTACACTACATACATTATGGAAAACTCATACCTGGACACTGTCAACCACAAGACAAGTATCTTGCGCCATCTCTTGTTCACCTGGGCTTAAATAGGGACCAAGGCTACAGGCTGTGTTTAATGAGCAATCAGACCAAACAAGCCACACTTGATCATGACTAATAATACCAAAATAGCTCCAGCTGAACAGGGGATGGCGCCATACATACCTAGACATTCCCTTTAAACATACGTCAACAATGCATCAGCACTGGCCTATAAGCACACATAACACTTAAGGAAACATATGATTGCAATGCATACACATAGAGTCAATTTTTCAGTCCACTGCCACTCCATCCCAACTAGGACAGTGTGACATCAAGCAACTCTGTTTATGGTGTGTATACATAATAGGCTTCTTCCGCATCACTCTCCCATACAGCTTCTCCTTGTGCAAGGTGTGCTGAATTGTTGAACGATGCACAGTGACACCATCTGCAGCAAGATGATATTGTAGGTTTTTGGAGTTGGTCTGTGGGCTGTTTTTGACCGTTCTCCACATCCTTCGCCTCTCCAATATTTTACTTGGCCTGCCACTTCTGACCTTAAGAAGAACTGTGCCTGTGGTCTTCCATTTCCACACTATGTTCCTCACAGTAGACACTGACAGCTTAAATCTCTGTGATAGCTTTTTGTAGCCTTACCTTAAACCATAATGTTGAACAAGCTTAGTTTTCAGGTGAGTTGAAAGTTGTTTTTAGGCCCCCATGTTGCCACTCTTCAGAGGAGATTCAAAGAGAACAACAACTTGCAATTGGCCAACTTAAATACATTTGCTCATGATTGGATGCACCTGTCTATGACGTTCAAGGATTCATGACCTCACCAAACCAATTGTTTGTTCCAATTAATCAGTGCTAGGTAGTTACAGGTATTTAAATCAAGAAAATTACAAGGGTGCCCAAATGTATGCACCTGTCTAATTTCATTCTGATACATATTGCACATTTTCTGTTAATCCAAGGAACCTCATTTCACTACTGAAATATTACTTAAATATTAAGTATTCGGCCCCCTTGAACATTTCGACCTTTTGCCACATTTCAGGCTTCAAACATAAAGATATAACACTGTACGTTTTTGTGAAGAAGCAACAACAAGTGGGACACAATCATGAAGTGGAACAAAATTTAATCAATATTTCAAACTTTTTTAACAAATAAAAAACTGAAAAAACTGAAAAACTAAACGTTGGAAAGACGGAGATCAGCCGAAAAGAAAGACTGTTGGCTCATCCATGTGAGTTTATCAGAGCCGGAGCCATCGCGTCTCGAAGTTGGTCATGGTTTTTTACTTTTGTCTTTTTTACTAAAAACATTACAGACAGGAAGTAGGATGTGAAAGTGACAAAATTGCAACGCTGCAATGATGTAGGACATCATCCTGCACAAAACCAACATGGTACCAATATGGTTGGAAAGAGGGTGTTCCGCTGATAAAATAATGAGGAGTGGTTCATCCATGTGGATTAATGACAGCCGGAGATATCGCGTCACAAAGTTGGGTACTTTTCACTGACTATATTTTGGTAAACTAAAAACATTACAATCAAACAAGGAAACGGTGTAACAAAACATTTATTTTCTGTAGGAAACGCACGTAACTGTGTAGGGGGCGGGGTTAATTTAATGAAATAACATTTCCTATTTTTCATACATCACTATAAAATGCGGCCCTTCACTTGGTTTCAAAAGCTCAATGTGGCCCTCAAGCAAAAATAATTGCCCACATCTGCTTTAGACTCAATATTTCTGGTTCAGGCCTGCTCAATGTATTCTCCATGTGACTCCATTAATTTCAGAAGCATTTCTAGGAGTCAAATTCCATTGCATATTGTATGAAAATCAAAATCGTTTTTATCTGTATTTACTCAGTTAAAATTTGTTATATACTCAGACATTGAGATGAAATTGGTTTTACATACAAACACTCACACATTCATCTGAAATAGACAGATCATATTGGTCAGTTGGATCATGCCCAGAGAAAGTAGTTACCACAAGTCTGCACTCGACATGATCAGGCAATCACTATCTAGGGGCGGCAAGGTGGCCTAATTGTTTTTGGCCCATGATTCATTTTTAAAGAATGGTTCAACCCCCCCCCCCCCCCCCCACACACACACACTACCAAGGTGAAGCTTTTATCATTCTGTTTTTGAGCAAAACAGTTAACCCTAATTGCTCCAAGATTGTTTCTGTAAATAATAATTCTTTTTTATCAACTTACCATTTATATTGATTCAAATCGTTTAAATATTTGGGAAGGTTAATGAATTGATACTTTTTGTGCAATGAGTATTGTATGATAAAAAACCTAGACACACCAGAAAGCATATCTAAAAAGCATTTTTTAAAGTAACTTAAAGTAGTTTCATTAGCTACTTTCAATAAAGAGTAACGCAGTAATGTAACATAGTTACTTTCAATAAAAAGTAACGCAGACGGTAACATAGTTAGTTACATTTTGGAGAAGTAACTAAGTAAAGTAACTTTTTAAAGTAACGTTCCCCAACACTGGTCACAACATTTAGAGATTTCGGCTAGAGTGCCAGATTGGCCAGAAATGAAGGATATCCACCAATGCAAATCTGAAATATATGAGATATGATGTGCGGTCATTAGAAAAAGATTCTGCAGGTTTAGATAAGTAACATATCTCATTGCATGTGTTTGTAACCTACACAGTGTGGTAGAAGAGTAGGCAGATTCTGAAAATGGTCTGTAATTGTGGTGGAAATGGACATGTTAAAGTCAAAGCACAAAGAATGAAGAGCCTCTTTGGCTCCTGAGCCTGTGTAGGGAAATAAAAGGACTTTTAAAGGAAAAAACTTTTACTTTTACTGTCATGGTGGATGCACTGTCTACTGAATTCCTAGAAGTATTCCAGCCTTCCAAAAGTGTTTAGTACACAGTAAAAACATCAGGAACCCAGGCTACAAAGGTATAATTAAATAGTCAGGAACCCAGGCTACAAAGGTATAATTAAAACCTCTAAATAATACTCAATACACAGTAAAAACAGCAGTGTTAAATCAACACCCTAAGTGTTAAATTAATACTATTCAGTGTGTATACAGGTCCACTGGACCTATTAACACTCTCAGTGTTTATATAGGTCCAGTGGACCTATATACACACTGAAGAGTTTTAAGTTAACACTAAGGGTGTTGATTTAACACTGCCGTTTTTACTGTGTATTGAGTATTATTTAGAGGTTTTAATTATACCTTTGTAGCCTGGGTTCCTGACGATTTATCTTGTTCTGTGTTTTGAAAAATTCATGCATACATAGTTGATGGTATTTTTGTATCACTCCATTTGTCCCTCTTCCTGACAGCCTCTATGGGACAGACAACCGGGTGGGTACCCACTGCAAAACTATGACAGACGTTTTAAAGTAGTGAGCATAATGTTCTTTCAGTGTCATCTTTCCTCATGAATGATTCTGTCTGCACAATCCTACTGTTTCCTTCATTTTAGGGAAGACCGCTCTGCTCTGTTCTGTTCTGTGAGGAGAAGGTAAGCATTTCCACTTAAGTTGATTCGGATTGACAGAATTTGAATGATCATAAACTTAGAATATAAACAAAATGTCCTCTCACTTGCTACTGCTGTTATTCTCAGCAAACTTAATGTGTAAATATGTGTATGAAAATATAAAGATACAACAACACAGATATGTGACTAACAGAAATGTTATGTTGGTGTCCCTCCCTGAAGAAAAGTAACAGTCAGTATCTTGTGTGGCCACCAGCTGCAGTGCGTCTCCTCATGGACTGCGCCAGACCTTGCTGTGAGATGTTGCCCTACTTCCCCCAAGGCACCTGCAAGTTCCTGGATATGTCTGTGGGGAATAGCCCTAGCCCTCATCCTCTGATCCAACATGTTCCAGATGTGGTCAATGGGATTGAGATCCAGGCTCAATTCAATCAATTGTTAAAATAAGTATTACAGCAATAATTATGTATTGCAATGAAAGCTAGATGTCCAACGATATTGAAGCGTTTATTTACGTATATGTAAAGTTTGTTACGCATCTCTAATCTGTCTTGATTTTAAAACAATACATCTCTTCTGATCTTTAGAAAGTTTTCATTTCATTTTAGTTATGTGTCTGAGTTCCTGCTGTTGAAAATCTTCTACTGATAGTACTTAGACATACTCTGATCAGAGTTATCAATCACCTGAACCTGGAGCGGTGCCGTTTATAGATTAAAAGATCAACCACATATTTTACGAAGGTGTATTAGGTGTTTGAAATCACACACATGTGAGCTAAACAATGAAAACAAAAAATCAAAACACATTAGAATGCACCATTTGTTTAGGACGTTAGCAATTCTGAATGTGCGTGTGAACGGCCATTTGAATGTAGTGGATGAACATGCCTTAACTCCAGATCAAGAGTCCTGGTTGAATTGCAAAGGAATGTGCAGGGATGTATGCCTGAATAGTCATTATTTTATTTTGTTTTAATTTGGTTATGAAATAATTGTTTTGCTGTGAAGGGGTAATACATTGGCCTCTTTGTATAGTGGGTTTGGTGGGAATAAACTGTGAAAATATTGGTGAAATTTGTTTATTTTGCATGTTATTAGAGATAAATACAATGAGTAGGCCGTTTGAAAAGGAACAAACACATTTAATCTAAAAGTAGCCTTGTACTGAAGGTGACCACCAACTTAAGCTAACTCTTAAGAAAAACAAACAGCCTCACTTTCTAAAATTCGGCATATCGTTTATAATTTTGCAATATCAGTGATGACATAGTCAAATTTGTTATTGTGTCCTTCTGTCTGGTTTCTTCCTTTGTCTTTATTGCAGCTAATTTAAATGCATGACCTATAATGACTTATTAGGAATTTACATTCCCATTTATTTAATTATTTGGATACTGTAAGAAATCACAGATAAATATATACAATGGAAAAAAATAGAATAGGCTATTTATATATTATGTCCTGCATCAGAGACCGGCCTCTGTGTAAACTTTTTTCGTTTTGCAGAGATAAAAGTAAACAGTAAAACTGGATTTCTGAATCCAGAAATCATGGTTCAGGATTGAAATCACCAGGGCCCGGTTCCCCAAAACGTTCTTATCGCTAAGTTGTTCTTAACCTATTAGGTTAAGAACTACTTAGCGATAAGAACGTTTTGGGGAACCGGGCCCAGGTTAATAAGTAAAAAAATAAGGCATGAGCTGTGTGGAATATGGCAACTAGACCCCGGCTAAAAGTTGTTCTTAGGCACAATGCATCACAGAGTGCCTGGACACAGAGCTTAGCTCTATTATAAGGACTACTTGCTCCGATGACCATATTATCAATTGTTGATACTAACATTGCTGTTGCACGCTTTAGGAAAATAAAGCAATATATGTACATATAATATACAGTCAGTGTACCTCACATACTGTATGACAAACTACCAGAACATTGCATGCATTGCAGGACATCTACGTCATGATAGTCAGTGGTTCGGGCCTGACTCTGGGTTCTCTAACTTTCCCTGGACCTCTTGCACGAGGCAGTGCAAATTGGCATAGCGCGGCCCAGGATTTGGGTTGGATAAATGAGTGTCTATCCTGCCACGTAACTCTCCAGCAACTCCTTGTGTCCATATTGGGCACCTGTATATAAAATGGCAGAAGTATAGTTGGTGAACGTAATCATCCCGTGCATGATCTGACTAAAGGCTACCGTGTTGAATTAGCAGTGCAAAAATAATTGACGGCTCGGCGACATGTGGTTGATTTGTCGGAGTTGCAGAGCTTCCGACAAGGCAGGGATAGTGGGAATTGGGAGGGAAAGAAAAAAATAACATGGAAAAATAATACATAATATATACACAATAGAACTTAGATATAAGCAAGCTAGCATAACTAAATGAAGTGACTGTCAGTAATTGTCGAAGAGCTGAATAGCAGAGACACTGTGTAGAATCCTTCCTCTAACATTTACAAGATTACATTTTAAACAATGACATGACATATTTCCTCCCCTTTCCTTAGCAATTAATATAGTCCACATGGAAAGTGAGTGTGTTCAGAATGGGGGTACTACTGGAATTGTCTAAAACCAATATGAGGAGACTACAAGTCAATGCAAAATGAGAGATGGACAACCGAGGAAATCTCAGTAGGAAATATCTTATGCACTTAAACAATTTTGTAGAAGTAAAATATTCAAAACATTAACTAAATACTTACCCTACAGGTGTCTTCTGGTCATTTATGCTAGTAGTACATTTGGAATCTTACAAATGGCCCCCATAAATGAAAGTATTTAATTAACATTGTAAAGTGCATGAATACATTATACTAAGCATACTCTAAAATTACAAGGCAGTACAACATTTAAAAAGTATAATTAATCAAGGCATGATATGAGAGAGTTGGAGGAAGCGAGAGAGGGGTTTAAAAGACAATGGCCCCAACAGAGTGCCTGTACCAGAGCATGACGAACACTAGAACAATGCCTCAAAATAAATTCTTGCTTACATATAAATGTGTGTTTAAGGGTGTGTGTGCATGAAAATGGTGTAAATATACATTGAGACAGTTTCAATGTCAGCAAATGAGGATGGAATCTATTTTTCGTTAGTGCACTGTAGTTTCATGATGGGCCAAGTTTATCCAGCTGTTAGGCTGCATTAGCTCTTTCCACAGACAGACAGAGTCAGTGGGCCGTCCTATCCCCAGCTGGCCAGTGATGTTACTGCATTGACAGGCACTCTGACAACTTGTCTGCCTCACTTCAGGTACCTTCACAGTAAGTGTTCATGTACAAGTGGCATTTGACAACCAGGAGTGAAATTAAAATATTTATTCTACTTTTTTATGATTATACTACCTGTTCTCATGGCAATACGTGGGTAAACATACGTAATGGGAGTTTTGCTGCATTATGTGGACAGACTTACAGATATGGCCATTCAAATGTAAACCTTGGTACCTATTGAATTGCCATTCTACTGGAACATTGCCACGAATAGACCTGGGGAACATTTAGTTCAGGCATAACATGCTAGGTTATTGAGGTTAAGGTTAGGGTTAGGTAAACTGACTTTTTTACATTTTGTTAATGTACAAGCCTTTACGTTTCCATGGCTCCGGACACATGTACACATTTCTTGTTTGGTACAATTTTTTCACGTATCGCCATGAAAATAGCCATAAAACCTTGTTAGCTTTTTCATGACAATTGACACTTACATTGATTGCACCCCCACACTGTATAGCCTATTTTTTCAGGAAAAATACTGTTTGTAAATCGATCAGGGACTATTTTGTACAATGGATTCTTTAAATGGGGGTATTTGATTCAAACTTTTAATTATGCCTTTGACATTTTTGCCTGTGTGTTGGTTTTTATTCGGCAGTTGTGTCTCCAGGGCTGTGGCAGTTACCCAGGGTGTGAACAGAGCTTCACCTCATCCGAATTTAAAGCTTTGTTTGAGGTATGTACCTGTCAGAGAGGAATTATTTACTCCTCAACATTGCACCCATGGGTGAATGGAAATGCACCTTTTGATAGAATATTTATTAGCCTTCTTTGGATCTTACGAATCCTATGACTGAATGGATCACAATGTTATTCCCCTAGACCCACCAAACACTAAATGCTTTATGGAACTGGGTCTATAACTTCAGATGGAAAGAATTGCATTTGCAATAATTCCACTTCAATACTTAGGCTCCTTTCTCAGTGGCTTTGGGGACCCTCTTACGTCACCATATATATCCCTCTGGGTAAAAGCAATATGACCACCTACTAATCCCTCAGACTGATGCCAGTCACACATTGTCCTTGCTGAGTTTCTAAGTACCAACACTAACCACTCTACTCTCTCAATGTTTATTTAGGTGCCTCTCAGGAGAGACCCTAGACTCTGATGATCAACGGCCTGTCAGGACAGCATGGCAGCATCGCTCCACCTCACATATTACTATCTAAAGCTGTTCCTCTCACTCTCTATCTCTCTACTCTCGTCTTTCCTTACTCACTCTTATACTGTCAGAAAATCATTATCGGTTCACACATAAAAAAAGACGAAACAACTCTTTTAGATCAATATAGGCCCTGGGTATGTGGACTCTCTGGGTATTGGTTCTCTGAAATTCAATTTGCCAAGTTTCTGATTCAAAAACGCTGTTCAGCTCTGAAGCGATAGCAGTATATTTGTCAGCACCATATTAACCAGGCCATGAAATAGTCAGGCACTTTCATTCTAGGGAAATGCATTACACTCACGCTGAATGTGGTTGCTAGAGGTTGTATTAACATCTGGTATGTTAATGTGTATTCAAACTGTCTTTATTCTCTTACAAATAGCTATTGCAAGTATTAAATCAGCCCCATTCCTACAGAATGGTGCCACAGCATTTAAACGAAAGATCTGTATCAGGTCATTGTATTCCACTATCAGGTGGCATCTCTGCCTTGTACGGCACCTGCATCCCGTGTGATCGTATCTCTTTGGAGGGTGGTGAGGTCAGGCCATTTCACCACAGGGGAAAATGCCTGACCTGGAGAACATTTACGATACATTGTGTAGTAGAAAAGCCACAAAGATCATCATGGCCATCTGGCCATCTGCTGTTTGTGCTGCTAGCATTTAGTAGGAAGATATGATTCAAAAGCATCATAATAAAATCAAATCCAAACTGTACTTGTCACGTTACCAGCTGTCAACTAACATTGAACTGCTTACTTGGCCATTTTCCAAGGAATGCTAATTAAGGAAATATCATAAAATGGATGAAAATGGCATAACAATTATGAGTAACAGTAAAGATAATAGGGAATAAAAATGTACAGTATATGTGTAATATACTGTACAGGTAGAAGGTAGAAGCTGTGCAAGACTCTGATGGTTACGGACTTGAAGCAAAGTTACCATCCATGTCTGCCAGAATAGTCTATGGCTTGGGTGGCTGTGGTCTTTTAGTTTTTCTATAGCTTATGACACTGCCTGCTGTAAAGATCTTAAATGACAGGAAACATGGGTCTGGTTATGGACTCTGACATCAATATCCTTCGACTTGCCTTGCGATTAACAAGGGTGTCGTTCACAATTAATTGGCTCAATGCAAGCATAGAAGTTACATTATTTATCTTATCTGGTAGGCTTGAGTCACTCAGCAGCTTGCATCTGTAAGAGCCACCTTGGTAGGATTTAACTTTAGTTTGGTACTGCTATAACAGGTGGTCATTTGAAGTCAGACCAGGATTCTATGTACGTGGATGAATTTGTTTTGCGCTCCTCAAAAGAGGTTAAGTAAGTGTTAATGAACCCCATTAAAAACCTCTGGAATGTGATCAAGAGGACGATGGATGGTCAGAAACCATCAAACAAAGCCAGATGGATTAAATGTTTGTGCCAAGAGTGACACGAAGTCACCCAACATCAATGTGAAAGACCCATGATGCATGAAAGCCAATTATTAGTATCATAAAATTATGATTATTCCACCAAATATTGTTTTCTGAACTCTTTCTAAGTTAACATATTAGAACAAATATATACACATTTTCTTTGCATTATTTGATGTCTGACAACACTGCAGCTTATTTGTTATTTGGACCAGTTGTAATTCTATGTAAGTAGATGCTGTGAATTACAATATCTATATATTGAATTTGAACTATTGTCAGTAATGTATGGAACAAATAAATCATTTTTCATTTTACCCAAATACATACCTTTCAATAGGAAGACCAGAGAAACTGATTTTGCATATATTGCAGATGATTTTGCAGAGGCCTCTTATTTTTTTCCAGAGCTGTATTTTCTAGTGTGCAGTATAGCTTCTTGCATGCAGTCTTAGTACTAACATTGATTTGAAGTGGGATATACTGTAGATGACAAGTTAACATTTTTGAAGAACTGTCTTGGTAATGTAGTTAATATGGTCTACAGCGTATGACGATGTATTCTACGATTAGTCTTCCTTAGACCTGCCCTATTTAACTTTATAATGTAGAAAAATTATTGTGCACTTCAAAATGTCAATTTAATTAATAGTCAAAATTGACAATATTTCCATAAAAAACGTTTCTAACTAGCAAAAATGTATACAATGGACAAAATAATAATGTTTATGTGCTGAAGTTGCTGATAATCTCCCTGTATTTTTCCTGATTCAATAAAAAATTATATATATATATATATATACTCTAGTGTAAATTCTCCCGACTGAACAAATGAATGAAAAGTTACAGAATATAGCTTTAACATTAATATTCAAACACCAGCTGTCACATTTTGTCATGTTCAATTTCCATTTAACCTTTCCATTGTTCGTCCAATGGCATTGTTTGATCTAAAATTTTAAAGCTCAGATTCTGTACTTTCATGAAATATAATTTGAATGTGTGATATTAAGCCCGAATCTAGGTTGTGGTCACATATTATTGCTTTAACCTCTTAAGTATCAGTATCCCGACTGTAAAATATTTTCCCCCAAAAAAATACAACTGGACTAGAATCACAGTTCACAGTTCCAATGTTTAGGTATAATATACATGTCCCATATCTTTACAAAGCTTAAAATCTCAGGAATCTAGCTAATGTCTCTGTTTTACAATAGCTATAACAAAAATAAACATTAAATCTTATCATGTGAGCTACGTGCCTTGTACACATGCACCTAAAAAAAAATAGGAGGTGGATTACAATCACTGCTCATGACTGCAATTTTTAAGTAATATATACATGTCTCATTTGTCCTTAAAGCTTACGATCTTGGGATTCTAGTGAATAAAATTGAAAACGTTATGAGTGATAATGTGACATACGTGCCATCAAAAGAAAGCAATCTTCTTGGAGTTACTAGGCAAAATAGCTGACCACATTAATGTAAAAATGCATTATACGAAAGCATATAGTACTTACCCTTGAAAATCTTCATTCTTTGTCATCAAAGAGTCCCAGTAATCACATAGAGCATAGTTTTCCCAGGTAAAATCCATCTTGTTATCTAATAAAATTACAATTTCAGGACCGCAATGTTACGAATGTACAAGGAAGCACCAGAATGGTTTTGTTTATTAATCCTCATGAAACGGAGATGTTGAAAACGACCAAGGTTGTGCAAATTAACCTTCGTATGCCAGAGATATTTAAATGTAGAAATAGTGTCTGTCTCATGACCCGGATGAAAACGTGATCCCGTTGCATTTGTTTGTGGAAATATACTTTTACGAATAACACTATAGCTCTTTGGCTATTCACTCTATCATTCAACATTGTTAGTCATATGTCTCCATCTACTAGGGGACACAATTAGAAGTGTTTCCAGGACACTCAATATATGACTCTGTATTACTTTTTCAAAGAGGATGTAGAAAAAAAAAAAAATATTTATGCAGTTTCTTTATTTCATCTTGTGCCATTTTCACTGTGTACATTTATTCAAATTAAGTATTACATATCCAAACAATTCAACGTCTTTCCTTTTAAGAACTATCAACCATGTGTAGGTAATTGCTTCAGGTCCAGTGTAGCAAGAGGTTAACTTTGGGTATGTTTTCTAGCATCACTATTAACTCAGTAGAAATATTCTCATATCTTCTGAATTTTTCAAGATCTCAGCAATGTAAGGTTCTTCTTGAAGCTTGAGAAAATCCAATATTCTGTCCGAGGTTCTAATGCTAGGTTTGTTAGAAAAGGCTGTTATAATGGCTTCATTATTTCCTTACAGAGGCTTCCCTCTGATGCTTTATTTCCAAGCAGGTTTTAGATCAGGTTTTTATTTTTAAGTCTTTGAAATTGCCTATTATATATCACCACTATCTTTGTTTGTTTCATGTTTCCCCCCCTTGTAGGTGAGTTGGGAGCTGTCAGGTGTGATTGTGAATGACGGGTGGGTTGTCTGAAGAATGATAGAGCAATAAGCTGTAAGGTTGGAAGCAATTTGGGTTTGTTTGGTGTAATAGATTTGAGTCGACGGGGTGGGGACTGGGGTAGTTGGGCTGTTTGGAGGAAGTGTGTAGGGGTTAAAAAGTGTGCATTTCCTGTCTTTTCCTTTGGGCTGTGTGGGTGAAAATCTGAATCTCTGTGCCCTCATCAAAATAATATCTATTGTCAACAAGTGAAATACATAGAGTACATTTACTTGTGATTGTTCCAGCTGACATCAGCAGATATTATTAATACATGATGAGACATAGACTTAGGAGAAAATGAATTTGTCACCTGAAAATTTTAAACTACCTTTGACCAACAATGATCGATTTTCCTAGTTATTGCTGCACCCTACCAGTCTTATTTGACACTGTACTCATATTCATATGTGAAGACACCTTGAAAAATAGAATTGACTTGGCTTTGTTTCCTTCCTGTTTTTTTGGTTTTGTCAAAGATGGACTTGGTGGAGGGCTGCATGACTGGTGGAAAATGATGCAATTGAAAGTTGTAGACATTGTATGTGCTTTGGAATAATTAAACTCAATTTAATACATAATTTTACCTGGCAACTTTTGATCATAACGCTATCAAGGGTTTTGAAAAAGCATCAAATATTAAATGTAAGAAAAGTGCACAATAAATATTGCAGGTGTCATAAATGCTGTGCACCCACATTAATCTGCAACACACATTTACTTTTTATTCAACCAAAGGTATTGTAAATCTACCATGTAACTGTGAAATCTTAGGAAAGGGAAAAAACACGAGTGAAATAAATTAGAACAAATATGGTTTGCAATGACATAACATTCACTACTGCTGTGTATCTAACACAGTTGTTCATTTATCAATACATACTTAATATTATAGATGAGCAAAGTCTAGGCCAGTGTTTCTCAAATGGTGGTACATGTACCCCTAGGGGTACTATGGAGTACTGCAGTGGGTACATTACATTTTTCAAATTCAAAAATGCTAATTTAAAAATGTCATGCATAATTCCCAAACTTATTATACTATATAATGAATGAATTAAATGATGGATTCTAAACACTTGAAATGGAGCAATTAAATGTTTTTGTTTAAAAAAGGTTGTTGTTAAGTGAATCTATCACTGCCGGCACTGTATTGTACCTCATTATAGTTTTTTTTTCTGCCAAAAATGTTTTGCGCTGGTCAGGGGGTACTTGACTTAAAAAGGCAATTCAAAGTGGAACAATATAGAAAAAAGTTTGAGAAACACTGGTCTAGACAGACTGGATTTAGTTCTCTGAGTTTACCGATTGATAAATCTTTAAAACATTTCTAGAATAATAGTGTTTGTCATTATACCATATACAGTTAGGTCCATAAACAGACACTGAATACGTTGTTGTTATTATTAGAGTGGAATTTAGATAATGCATATACACTTAGCATTATTTCGTGTATTTACATAGAAATATTTGCCAAAACATTACAAAGAAACTGTGAAGCATGGTGGAGGTAGTGGTATGGCATGGCATGTGTGGCTGCTAATGGAATTGGTTTCTGTGTAATATAATACAAATAAAATTTCTAATCTAGTTTCCTCTATTCTCATCGAAAACGTGGAGCGGGTTGTTGTGAAAATGGGGACTTCTTTCTTACGCTAAATAAAATGTGTTCAATGTGTGCAATTGCCATGAACCTATTTAACCATCAAGATATTTGTATCTAAACTAAATTTTTCATCAAGTGCCTGAAAAGATCAGGGTGGTTGTTAGACAGATGCTTCGAGATGTTTAGCCTTTGTTCTGAGACAAACGTTTAAGAACCTTTTACAGGTGCTGCAATGTTTTGGGGTTCCCCTTAATCATTAGCTTGTAAGAAAATCCAATATTCTCTCCAAAACTAAGCAGCGGATTTCTCTCTCAGACTACACAGACATACGTAGCTACAGGGCCGTGCACAGACATTTTGGGGGGCATGGGCTCAAGTTAAAAAAAGGGCACCCTACATGCGCGTGCATGCATGCATAGACACACACACACACCAGCCGCGGTCGGTGGATCTTAATTGGGGAGGACGGGCTCGTATTACGCTTGGAACCGGAGTGAATGGAATGGTGCGCAACGAACAAAACCAATAGTTTTTTTGATTTGCACACATTCCATTCACTTGGACATTTCTGCTGCACAGACAACTGCCTCATCTTCATATAGGTGATCAAACTGTCTTTTTTCAACTGCTGGGCCTCAAGTGTCCACATTTATGTGGCGTCTGTCTCCCACATGACAGTCAGGTTCTTGCTGTATGTGCTCGCATTGCATTTTTCCTCCCTGGGAAAATAGACTGCTCAAAAAAGGGAACACTCAACTCAAACATCAGGTCTTGATGACCGAAACCAATCATTTTTATTCCTCTACATTGTGTCATTTGTTGAGAACAAAATTACATCGCCACGATCAATGGAAACCAAAATCACCAACCGATTGAGGGCTGGATTCACACTCACAGCAAAAATCAATGTACACAATTAAAACCACAGGCTGTTCAAACTTGCATGAATTTTATCTTGGCAACATAATGTGACTCAGTAGTGTGTATGGCCCCCATGTGTCTGTATGCACTCCTGACAGTGTCTGGGCTTGCTCGTGATGAGACGGCAGATGGTGTCCTGGGGGATCTCCTCCCAGACCTGGATTAGGGCATCAGTGAGCTCCTGGACAGTATGTAGATTTGGATGAACCGATACATAATGTCCCAGAGGTTCTCAATTGGATTCAGATCTGTGGAACGTGAGGGCCAGTCAATAACATCACTACCTTCAACATCCAGTAATAGCCTACACACTCTGATCACATGAATCCTGGCATTGTTCCTCACCAGGATGAACCCAGAGCCTACTTCACCAGCGTAAGTTCTGACGATTGGTCTGAGGATTTTATCCTGGTACCTAACAGTGATCAGGTTACTGTTGGCTATAATGTGGAGGTCTGTGCGACTCTCCAAGGATATGGATGTGACATTTTAGAGGAGCTGGACTACCTGTGCAACCTGAATGGAATGCAGTAACTGCATCATACTAACAGTATCGACACGAGTTAAATGCAAACCTGACAACGACTCAGTAAGGAAGGATAAGGACGGAGCAATTGTCTGTGGCCACCACCTGCAAAACCATTCCCTTTTTGAGGGTTGTCTTGCTGTTGCCTCTCCAGTGCACCTGTTGTCAATTTAATTTGCACCAAAATAGGTGACATTAATTCACAATCCCTTATGGTTCCTATCAAGACAGATTGATATCCCTGAAGTTTATCTGACCTGAAGTTAAACTGATGATTGCATGTTACCTTAATTTTTTGGAGCAGTGTGTATGGACAGAAGTAACAACTTGTACTGAACAGGAATGGCAAGGTAAAGATTTCACAGCAAACCTAAAGGAAGTCAGTGAGAGAGCAGGTTGGTTCTCACAGCAGGGTTTTTGTCTGATGTATTGTCTTATCCCCCAAAGGCCAGGGTGCTGATCGATGTATGTCATACCATGTTTTTGTAGGAAAGTTGCCAATATCAGTTGCCTGGTTCAGGTCCTGAATTGCTGTCCACGCCCACATTTCAAGTTTTTGTTTGGGCGATTCAGGGTTTTGCTTGCTTCTGTTGAAACTTACTCATTTTTTCACCAACTGAGCCAATCAGCGTAACCCCTCTTTTACGCTGAGCCAATCAGCGTAACCTCCCTTTACGCTGAGCCAATCAGCGTAAAGGGGGTTGGACAACGGTGTGACGGAATAAAACAGAGCCTGAGAGACGGAGGCAACAACAGCAGCAATGCTACCAATCGAAGAAATTATGATAGCGTATATATAGCTTGCTATTGCAGCTGTTTTAACAAAATCCACAGAGTAACATCCCTAAAACCACAGTAGGAAATCACGTTGAAGAAGTTCAGTTAATATATTGAAAAACTGTCAGTAAATGCGACGGTTGGTGACAATGCTATCAACAGATGTTAGGTAGTTTTTTAACATTACATTAGCCAGTTGATGGTCGAGTCGCAATGACATACTGTAAGAATTTTTTGATTGGTTAGGAGATGAGGACTAGGTCTTTGACAATGGCCATTTTGGAAAACGGCTGCTATGGAAGCAACTACAGACTGAATAATGTAGTGAAGCGGTATGTAAAATTCAGTTCTGAATATCAGGCTACAATAAAGGTAAAAATTGTGTTTGTCATAGGAGGAAAAAAATAAGTCATATTTTCCATATGGGTTGCTGCTGCTAAATTGATTAATAAGTTTATTTTTATTTTCCCTATATAAGGAGATGGTAAATAGTGCCCAAGTCATGAGAGGAAGGGACTGGGAGACCATGGAAGGTGTGGGAAATGTTATGGCAGTGATGAATCTGAATCCCCTGCTCCAGATATCTTGTGCATCAGTGCCTCTTCACTGTTTATTTTTAGCAGTTCTGTCTGTGCTGTGGCGCAAAGCCCTCCTATACCAGCCTCACATGCCGTGTATAGATTCTACAGAATCCCTGCAGTGCCTCCCCCCCCCTTCCTCCAATATTATGGTATGTGTTTCTGTGTGTGTATCATTCCATGACCTTCTAACCATGATGGCATAGCGCTACCCTCATCACATCTCCTCTAATTAAGCAGAACATGTCCAGTCTAGCATATTAAAATTTAAAAAAATACCAGAAACACTGCATCTAACTGCTTCATCTCTTTCCTCAAGTCCCGTCAGTGAGCTGAAGTGAAAATGTGTTGATGGTTGCACTATAAAACCGGATGGCCAAAAGCAAAAGCAATACATTTTGACGTAATCCTTATGTTACAAAAATGCTTTTAATGATTTCTGTCACATAACTAAACCCTCTCCTGTTTATTATACCAGGGCTGTAATTGTTTTAGTTGCACTATTGGCTGAGAAGAAAATGACTTAGCTGAAGTGTCTGTGCAATATGTGACTAATATTTGTCTGTGTATGACTCATAAGAATCAGATTTAAAAAGCACTTTGTCAGATAAACAAAGACATTTTATTTCATTCCACCAATGGAAATGGCTACAAGCGTTCCTCTCACACGCATTCGACTAGATGAAATGTCTAACCAAAGTAATTTCCTTTAACTGCGGCCCAGTTCATCAGTCTTCCACTATTCAACCTGTGTCATCACGATAAGGGAACAAGAGTGAAATAAACACAGTATTAATCAATCCTACAATCTAATTTCATTACTGTCAGTAACCAACATATACTTATAAGTTAGATAATGTCTTATCTGTCATTATCGGTGGATAGCTCATTTGAAAATTATAGTACAACCATTTATCAACAATGTTCAGGAAGCAATATGTGTGGTTAGATGCATAATTATGGGGATACTTTACATAGAGCCCTTTAAAGCAGTGTAGATAATAACGTGGGTGGGTCAAAAATGAAGCACTCAAGTCATCAAATGATTAGGAAAAGCATACATTAATGCTACACTGTTGAGCAAGTACTGCTTCTTGGATCCAAAACAAATCACTTAACACCTGCTTGCACATTGCAGACCAGTCGCAGCATTCCCATATTTCCAAGGATATCCTTAAAACACTCCCTTTTGGCAACACACATATCCACTTGAGAAAATACCAGTTTCAGCAACATTTTCAATTTTTATAGTATGCCCACACACTAATTCACATCTAACACATTTATGATTGCTAGCTAGAACATCCACACACCTCTCTTGTAATGGCTAGGGCTGTGAAATTACCAACACGCTCCAGGATGCTGGGGTGAAATTGTCACAATCAACTTTGCAGAATATTTTGGCAGCACAATTTTTAAGTCTACGCAGCAAGATTCAAACCTCTGATCACCAACAAATACAGAAAGGCCGGATTATCATTTGACAAAAGTACACAGATCAACCGGTGCAGTTTTGGAACTGAGTTTTATGGACACACAAGATGGTGAACTTTTAAAGTGTTGTGAACAGTTGCCAACAAATTTCAATGGAATGTAGCTAAAGCCTTCTTCAAAAGTTGCAATATGTCACTAGATGACGTCATAGGCTAATTAGCATAATTGTGCTATCGCCGCGTCCACTGATCTAAGATTCTGGAATGGCAAGAATCAAAAGATGGCAGAAACAGAAACAGGAATGAAAAACTGTCTAAAAATCTAATGTGATTAAGTGCTTGAAAATAATAAAAATGTACCGTCAAATAACACTCTTTAAATAAAAAAAGGAGCAAACAATACAGATTTCTGACTGGTCCTTGACAACGCTGTTTGCACATGCGCAGCTCGTTGACATCGATGTCAGCTGTAGTGCGGTCAACTGACTGTGCTGCTCCGCCTTTTCGCCTGCTCACACCTCACACTCTCTCTGTCAGTCTCACTGAACGGAGTAGACACAAAGAGAGGTGTGCCTCCGAGTCCGAGCAGGAAAGCAAGACCACACACTCGCGGGGCAGTATTGGGTACTTTGTTCTACGGAAGGTAGCTAAGGTTTGTCCAAAAAGTTTTATTTGTCAGTAGGTGCTTTTTGAATGAAAGTCACTAAAGAGGTCTGGGGGGACAAAGTTGCTAAGTTTTGGGAACACAGGTTGTAAAGGCAAACGTTTATTGGTTTGTTGTTATTTTTACCCTATTTTTCTCCCATGATTGAAATACAGTTTAACATGCATTTATTTAATTAAGCGGAGACTGAAGACAGAAACTCTCCAAAGTTAGCAGACCCAAATCTCATGAATTACATTTGGGAGGGAAATAAATTGTAATACCCAATCACGTGAAATATGAATGTATGAGAAGGGCAATTACGTGAAAAATGAACATTTGAAGCAGAGTCACTGATCATGACTGTAGTCAGTGTTAATTTCTGTAAATGTTTGCTAGGGTGGAGGTAGGGGATGGTGGATGGTAACTTAAGTGACCGATTCAAACCCTGTTGTTCGTGAGTTCACATCAAGATGGAAACATATTTATTTTTTCTCCATTCCGGCACTATGCACATTTGTTATTCTAAACAGGCGTTTGTCTGTTTTTGTAATCTTAACTCTAACCCTACTCTCAGTAACGTAAATTCTAACATTAAAGGAATACTTCACCGCTGGAGAGATGAATATATATTTAAGTTGGGTAATTTATGTATTAGAAACTTAAAAATGTCTATAGGTTGGAGCCTTCTAGTTTGAGAAAAGCCAGAAAATGTAGTTTTGGCCCATAGAATGAAAGCCAACAACTCCCAGAATGCACTTGCTTTGCTGCTCAACGAGGCCACTCCCAGGCCACGCCTACCGGTTAGAGAGGGCAGGAAATCGAAACTGAAAAGAT
>JACXGM010007865.1:7042-30021 GCA_016801145.1 Umbra pygmaea | reverse complement strand
CTGACAGGTAGTATTCACTGTGAATTCGCACACCAGACAGGTGGTATTCACGGTGAATTCACACACCAGACAGGTAATGTTCTACTACACTGTAACTGTGGATGCATCTCAGTAGAGATGAATAGTATTTTCAGATGTAGCAGTTGGATAAAGAGAAGACATTGTAAAGTTACTACTGGTGGGTGCTGTGTTGTTTTGCATTTAAACTAATCTCTATTTCTGTGATAGAGATGCAGCCTGGGAGCTGGAAGAAAATGCCTATAGAGATTTACTGCAGGTCTATGAACACTGTGATGCCAACAAATGTCTCAGTCATAAGGGGCGCGACTACTCCTCACAACAAGGGTAAGCCTGTTCACTAGGGACATCACAATACGATATTATCACAATAGAATATATATACTGCAATTCTAATTGTTGTGATTCTGAATGTATTGTGAGTAAAATGTACTCATCATGATTGCATTGAATAGGTAATCCACCCAAAACCGCACACTCCTATGATATACATATTGAAATAATGCAAATATATATAACATAACAAATTTGTCATTTATTTTTCAGCATTTTATAGTTATTGTAATTTATCAACCATCGCTGGCTAAGTAAAATTTTAAAACACAACACAAAGCCAATATGAGCTTGTTAAATACACTGCTCAAAAAAATAAAGGGAACACTAAGATAACACATCCTAGATCTGAATGAATGAACTAATCGTATGAAATACTTTCGTCTTTACATAGTTGAATGTGCAAAATCACACAAAAATTATCAATGGAAAACAAATTTATCAACCCATGGAGGTCTGGATATGGAGTCACACGCAAAATCAAAGTGGAAAACCACACTACACGCTGAACCAACTTTGTTGTAATGTCCTTAAAACAAGTCAAAATGAGGCTCAGTAGTATGTGTGGCCTCCACGTGCCTGTATGACATCCCTACAACGCCTGGGCATGCTCCTGATGTGGTGGTACACATTTTTATTATTATTGTTTGTGTTTAAAGCTCTTAATGGACAGGCCCCTTTGTATATCTCGGACCTCATACAGCTACACACACCCATAAGGACACTGAGGTCTGCGGATAAACTTTTTTTATACACTTCCCAGTCTCACTGCGTACGTACAGGTGATAGAACGCTCCTAGGCTGTGGAATCAGCTTCCCCTTTCCATTAGGCAGGCTAATTCATTGACAGTTTTTAAATCCAAGATTAAAACACACTTATATGCATAAACGTTTCCCACTAACTCTTGAGTGATTATATTTATTTTATTGACTGTTAGAATACATAATAAAACAAAAAACTATGGTGTATTTATAATTCTGTTCAGCACCTCTGTCAGCCTTGCTGTGTTAGTGTGCTTTATAAATAAAATTGACTTAAGTTTGAGTGGACACATGCACATTTGTGGCCTGCTGGAGGTCATTTTGCCGGGCTCTAGCAGTGCTCCTCCTTGCACAAAGGCGGAGGTAGTGGTCCTGCTGCTGTGTTGTTGATCTCCTACGGCCTCCTCCACGTCTCCTGATATACTGGCCTGTCTCCTGGTAGCACCTCCATGCTCTGGACACTACGCTGACTGACACAGCAAACCTTCATGCCACAGCTCGCATTGATGTTCCATTCTGGATGAGCTGCACTACCTGAACCACTTGTGTGGGTTGTAGACTCCGTCTCATGCTACCAATAGAGTGAAAGCACCGCCAGCATTCAAAAGTGACCAAAACATCAGCCAGGAAGCATAGGAACTGAGAAGTGGTCTGTGGTCACCACCTGCAGAGCCGCTCCTTTGTTGGTGGTGTCTTGCTAATTGCCTATAATGTCCACCTGTTGTCTGTTCCATTTGCAAAACAGCATGTGAAATTGAATGTCAATCAGTGTTGCTTCCTGAGTGGACAGTGTGATTTCACAGAAGTGTGATTGACTTGGAGTGACATTGTGTTGTTTAAGTGTTCCCATTTTTTTTTTGAGCAGTGTAGTTATTTTTGTAAAATTTGTCATTTGCCATCTCATTATATCTGTCTAAAGTCAGGAAATGATGATGAATGTGGGAACTGCCTTGATGTACTCTAATATTCTGACAGCATAGTGTGTGCCTTCAGGAATAGTTAATGAAATGTATACTTTGTCATGACGATATAACCCTATTACAGTGTTTCCCAATTGCTAACACACAAAATGCAAAATTCGGCTCATCGTGTCAACACTCTCACTTCAAAAGGCCCTTTTCAGATCTATAGGGAACACACATGCACATAAACAATAAACAGTCAAAGCAGAGACAATACACTGGTGAACTGTGTTCAAGACACGTCTGTCATATGTAGTTTTTAAACCGTTTTTATTCCCGCAACCAAGCCTCAGTGATGCATTGTACAGGTAGCACAACAACTGTCATTACAAGTCAGGGATCACTCCGTCGATTGGGGTCGGGCAATGTCACCTCATCCACATCACAGGCAATGTTTTCCCTCGCCAGGCAACGGGGAAAATATTGCTGGGCGTGGCGTATCCACTCGTGTATTGACCCCACCTCGATGTCTCCGCATGCCTCCATTGCTCGCAGGAGCGGCACTCGTGCATGTGGTAGGCGGTCATAGACCTTCCACCGCCATGCCGAAAATAATTCCTCTCTCAGATTGAAGAACAGGGAATAAGGGGGCAGGTACAGCACCATGAAATGGTCGTGGTTGGCAAACCAGTCACGGACCAGAGCAGCCCAGTGGAAACTGACATTATCCCAGATGACAACAAACATGGGCTGCCCTGGTCAGTCCTATGTGACCACAGCATGTAGTGCATGCAGAAATAAATGTCAGTATGTGTGTAGTGTTGTAGGGAGCCAGGGTGATGGAGGACTGGTGATGACCACTAATGGTGGCACACATTGTGACTGCGACGTTATCGATGGCCCTTTGGCCAATGATGTTTCGGCCCCGATGTCTGGTTTTTGCCAGTCTCTTTCTCCTCTCCCTCTTCCCCCGTCTCTTCTTCATTCTCCTCTCCCTCTTCCCCTGTCTCTTCCTCGTTCTCCTCTCCCTTTTCCCCCGTCTCTTCGTCGTTCTCCTCTCCCTCTTCCCGTTTCTTCCTTGTCTTTTCCTTCCCCTTGGTCCTTCAGCCTCCATATTCGCGATTGTCTCACGACAGGTGCTCATACCTGATTTCTATGTATATTGCTACATACAGTGCCTTGCGAAAGTATTCGGCCCCCTTGAACTTTTCGACCTTTTGCCACATTTCAGGCTGAAAACATAAAGATATGAAACTGTAATTTTTTGTGAAGAATCAACAACAAATGGGACACAATCATGAAGTGGAACAAAATTTATTGGATATTTCAAACTTTTTAAAGAAATAAAAAACTGAAAAATTGGGCGTGCAAAATTATTCAGCCCCCTTAAGTTAATACTTTGTAGCGCCACCTTTTCCTGCGATTACAGCTGTAAGTCGCTTGGGGTATGTCTCTATCAGTTTTGCACATCGAGAGACTGAAATTTTTGCCCATTCCTCCTTGCAAAACAGCTCGAGCTCAGTGAGGTTGGATGGAGAGCATTTGTGAACAGCAGTTTTCAGTTCTCGATTGGATTCAGGTCTGGACTTTGACTTGGCCATTCTAACACCTGGATATGTTTATTTGTGAACCATTCCATTGTAGATTTTGCTTTATGTTTTGGATCATTGTCTTGTTGGAAGACAGATCTCTGTCCCAGTCTCAGGTCTTTTGCAGACTCCATCAGGTTTTCTTCCAGAATGGTCCTGTATTTGGCTCCATCCATCTTCCCATCAATTTTAGCCATCTTCCTTGTCCCTGCTGAAGAGAAGCAGGCTCAAACCATGATGCTGCCACCACCATGTTTGACAGTGGGGATGGTGTGTTCAGGGTGATGAGCTGTGTTGCTTTTACGCCAAACATAGGGTTTTGCATTGTTGCCAAAAAGTTCGTTTTTGGTTTCATCTGACCAGATCACCTTCTTCCACATGTTTGGTGTTTCTCCCAGGTGGCTTGTGGCAAACTTTAAACAACACTTTTTATGGATATCTTTCAGAAATGGCTTTCTTCTTGCCACTCTTCCATAAAGGCCAGATTTGTGCAGTATACAACTAATTGTTGTCCTATGGACAGACTCGCCCACCTCAGCTGTAGATCTCTGCAGTTCATCCAGAGTGATCATGGGCCTCTTGGCTGCATCTCTGATCAGTCTTCTCTTTGTATGAGCTGAAAGTTTAGAGGGACGACCGGGTCTTGGTAGATTTGCAGTGGTCTGATACTCCTCCTTCCATTTCAATATTATCACTTGCACAGTGCTCCTTGGGATGTTTAAAGCTTGGGAAATCTTTCTGTATCCAAATCCGGCTTTAAACTTCTCCACAACATTATCTCGGATCTGCCTGGTGTGTTTGTTCTTCATGAGGCTCTCTGTGCTTTCAACGGACCGCCGAGACTATCACAGAGCAGGTGCATTTATACGGAGACTTGATTACACACAGGTGGATTCTATTTATCATCATTAGTCATTTAGGTCAACATTGGATCATTCAGAGATCCTCACTGAACTTCTGAAGGGAGTTTGCTGCACTGAACGTAGAGTGGCTGAATAATTTTGCTCGCCCAATTTGTCAGTTTTTTATTTGTTAAAGTTTGAAATATCCAATAAATTTCGTTCCACTTCATGATTGTGTCCCACTTGTTGTTGCTTCTTCACAAAAAATTACAGTTTCATATCTTTATGTTTGAAGCTTGAAATGTGGCAAAAGGTGGAAATGTCCAAGGGGGCCGAATACTTTCGCAAGGCACTGTATGTGACCAATTGGTGTTCAGTTAAAGTGTTTTTCTGTGTGTGCGGGGGTGTTGCTAATGTGTGTAACAGGCAACACTGTGTGTAGTGTTTTGCACCGTGTGTTACAGAATTGTTTGCAGTGCCATGCCGACAATGTGTTTATTTGTTTGGTGCCTGTGTGTACCAAATGCATGCAAACGTTACGGTTTCGATGCTTTTGTCGAGGCATTCACTTTTAGTGTTTTAGCAATCAAGAAAAACTGTAATGGTTTCTATTCAAATATGCCCATAAATCTATTGGCATTTTCTGGACCGCTTACGTAACAAAAACCATCCATAAACAAAACGTGGTTTTTAAAATTCAAAATACATTATTTTAAAATTGTCAACATGAGTTCTGCGAATATATTGCAGTGTCAATTTTTCTCCCATCCCTACTATTCAGTAGTTTGTATGTTCTAAATATATTTGTTGTTAAGTTGAATCTCATTAATAAATGTCTCTGTTTTTTAGACTTTTTCAGATACTGCGCTGCACGCTCTGTGGCTCAAGAGGTGTTCACCGAAAGTGTGCTAGTCTCAAACCGTTTGAGACTAACTGGGCTTGTGAGGACTGTGCAGAAGCAGAGGATGGGCGCGGTAGGTTATTTCCTGGAAATTTGTATCCTGACCAGTTTTGATTGGAATAAAATCCTGGTTTTTCTCTGGTGTAAATTAAGTTTCAATATCTCTGTAATTATCTGTGTTCTTTCTGGTTTAGCTTCGCTACCCAGACAAAAGGAATCTCCACAGCCTGTTCTGCAGAGAAGAAATGTGACTATGAAACGAAGTCTTAGTATGACCACTCTCCAATCAGTCTGTAAAAGGTGCTTTACATTTTCTAGTGTTTTGTTTTTACCCAAAATTCCTTGCGGACTTTGTTCCGGTGGCTGTCCTAGTGTCAGTGCTGCTGTACCTGGACTTCTAATGCCCCTGAGGTCATTAGGTTCAAACCACTTTTCACTCCCCATTACAAAAAGTATTTGTCCACTGTGTACAATTACATAAACTATCACATATGTAACATATGTATTTTATTTACTTTTACTTGTGCCACAGACTGGATCCAGATGTTTTCTAGGGCAGTTGTTTTGTCTCTCCCTGAATGATGTGGCAGTAATACATCAACCCAATGTTGGAGATAGAGATGCTGTTTTTTTATGATTGGCAGGCCCTCGTTGTCAGAAGGCTGTGCTAAGGAAATCCTCCTCAAGCTTACCAGTCAGCTAGCACAGAACAGTCCCTCCATGACAGTGGTGGTCAATGGAAACGCTGTGCTAGAATCGGCCATGGATCTAGTGAAAAGGAGTAACTTCAACCCATGCCATGCACTGGTGGTGAAGTTCACGAGCTCCAAACACACTCCTATATCACCTACAGGCCCTGGCGACGCACGTCGTTTCTTCCGGCTCCTGGTCCAGAAGCTACAGAACACCATCTTTGAAGGGCCTGATGGTGCCAAAAACCTGGTCTTTGATGCACAAGGTAGGAAACTAACACCCACATAGGAAACAGTTTGTAGCTCATACACTTTTACTAGTGCCATCTCCTATCTACTGACATACTATGAATGTGTTGCCTTATGTCTATTTCCTGTCTGCCCAGCTCTGAGGGAAGACGTTTACTTTGACGTGGGGTGTCTGCTGTCTCTAAATCTTGTCCACGGCGGACCTCCTCTGGGCTTCTTCTCCAAGGCACTTTACCAGTGTCTGTTCAACTTCCCCAGTGAAACCCCACTCACTTTGGAGAACATTGGAAACACTGTGTTCAAAGACAAAGTAAAGAAGGTACATCTTTTAACCTGTCTCCTTGCTCACTAAACATCGTCTTAGATTGCTTCAGTTGGCCATTGTAATGTAACAAAGTATTGAACCATTTGCTGACTGTTTTGTTTCAGATTCAGGATTCTGAGTCATTGGAGGAATTGAGAGAAGCAATGCAGCTGGCATCAGAGTTCCTGGAAGTGACTGGATGCATGAGACCAGTCAACAAGCTTTCAGACAAACACACACTGGTCAACGATATCGTGACCTTCCACCAAATCACAAGAATGCAGCTACCCTTCCAAAGGTACTACTTTGAGCTTTTCTTTTAGAAAAATATACTATGGATGAACTACAACGTTATGTACATTACTTAGGAAATAGTAGCCGGCTGCTTTGCACATTTTGTGTTACAATGCAATCATCCCTTATTAAATATTCTGGTTAGGGATTAGGTGTCATGTATATCTGTCCAGGACATATCCAACATCCCATATCACTTCTATCCAATCAGATACAAGCTTCAACAAAACTGTGGTATAAATGTATTTTATTCTGGCAGTATTTGAATGTAACAACGTTTTTGTTTTTTACTTTGTGTATATTTGACTTAGGTTCATTTAGGGACAACAGCTGATAAATGATAAATTCTGGGTTTTGTTAAAGGAGCTATTTTGTAGAATTTGAGCTGTAACAATGGGAACTATATTTGCTTTCAAGTCACCAGCTTACAATGATGTATAAACACTGTATTTCTTGATATTTTAAAACCAGAAAGAATTATGTACAGTGCCTTGCGAAAGTATTCGGCCCCCTTGAAGATTTCGACCTTTTGCCACATTTCAGGCTTCAAACATAAAGATATAAAACTGTAATTTTTTGTGAAGAAGCAACAACAAGTGGGACACACACAATCAAGTGGAACGAAATTTATTAGATATTTCAAACTTTTTTAACAAATAAAACTTTTTTAATACTTCATTTGCAAAATTATAGGTGCATAAATTTGAATCCTCAAGAAAAACGTGCACATTTAAGTACAGGACCAAACGAAGGCTGTAATTTATTAGGCTAGTCAAAGGTGTAGCGTCGCACAAATTAATAAACCTTCCGGAAGGAAAGACATGTCGGTGTGCAACATTCCTGGGTGAACAAAATAGTGGAAGTTCTGACATACTATCGTTAAGAAATATAACTTAAAAATGAAATACGATGTAGGCTGTAGCCTATTTATATTTTGTTCAATAGATTATAGTGATAGTACAGATATAATTGTGTACCGATTATAATAAAACAAAATACCTTAACAGAATATTATATGATTAGGTCATTTTTCCTGTTTGGAGAAAGACACTTCAAACAGACATTCTCATCTTACACAAAACATCTGCAAAGCTTAGTGCAAATGCGAACACAATGCGGATATTGCATTCGCTTTAACAAACGTGTTTCTCTAATTTTAGCTAATTTGGGAAGGAGACGTAAACTATTGACATTTGTAATACATATTGCACATTCTTGACCTGCAATATTGGTGTTCTTCTGGATCTGTAGGAACATTTACTTTTCTATATTTGAATTGGCTGATCATCATTGAAGATGTAGCAGATTATAGCTTGATAAATGTGACATTTGGCTTAGTTATTAAAAGTATACGAGTATCGGTACTCGTATCGGCATGTACCCAAAATGAATTACTCTGTACTTGCACTTGTTCCATAAAAAGTGGTATCGGCCCATCCCTTATGGAATATTAAACATCTCAAAAGTCTGTAGACTTGTAGGCAAAGTTGTGTGGTTGTATTTTGAGGTTTGTGGTTGTACAATGAAGTTTGTGGTCGCAAGTTTGCTTTAAAAAATCTGTAATCTCGTTTTGCAAGCTTGTATATTTATGTCCGTACTTGCATGCTATTTTTGCAAGTGTGTAAAATTAGGTTTGTGCTTGTAAGTTATATTTTACAAGCTTGCATAATGAACTGTCAAAACATTTTAAAAAGTTGCAAATCTCTAATATTATATTTGACAGTGGCGGGCCATGCATTTTACACCTAGGCTTTCAATATCTTCCCAAAATTAAAACGCATTATAATAACCTCACAATGACATTCTAGGGCTTTTGTATATATTATACAAAATATAAATAGGCTACATCGTATTTCCTTCAAGTTATATTTCTTAACGTTAGTATGTCAGAACACAGAAATACCACTATTTGGTTCACCCAGAAGTTTTGCAAACTACCGACATATGTCTTTCCTCCCTGAAGGTAGCTTTCAGAGGCTAGGTCCGGGGTGTTCCTCATGCCGTTTTCTACAGTTATAGTATGCACCTAATAGCCTAATAACTTGCATCCTTCATTCTTTCCTGTACTTGAGAAAAACGATATCACATTTCGCTATTTGAACTCTACTGGACAACTGCTCAGGAAAATAGTGTTTTCAATAGATAACGCGTGGCTCCGTCTTTGGAATGATTATGCATTTTAGGCGCATCTAAATCAATTTTCTTTCTTTTTTAAATAGCAATAAAGACAGTTTTACAGCTTTAAGCATGGTCTCTGAATGACGAAGTAGACTGTTGTTATAATCAATATGAAATATATGTATAGGGCTGAACATTTCCATTGAAACATTTACGTGAATCAGATTTACAACTATGGCCATCTATGGATAATCTGTCAAGCGCATCATAATGCGCTTAAATGTGGAGGAAGTATCTACTTGGAGTATCGGGCCTTTTTTACAAGTACAAGTACTTATGCCCAGTATCGGGCCGATACAAAGTACTGGTATCGCCCATCCCTAAGGCCCTGCTAGTAAAAATATATAAAAATCCATCAAACTCACCAAAGCTGCTCATTATTTGAAAACGAAGTCCGTCCTCTTTTAAACAGACTTGAAGCGGTTGTACAGCACATCTTTGCGTTAAGTTCCAATAAAAGATCTTGCCCAGTGCTGAGAGTCGATTCTGCCCAGTTTTATATTCCCCACCAAAGCTACTTCCTCACCTCCATCTGCCATTCTGCTAAAAGTAAAATTGAAATCTAAAAATTGAAAGTTTAAAGAAATCGGAACAGGGTGTAAGCTAAGCTAGATCTTGTTCGGATGGCAAACTTTTTTTTTTGTTGAACTACCACTTCTTTCAGCAACAGAAACAAGGCTGACGTAAGGCTTGCAGAAACGCTTTACTTGGTCAAAGAACACACCCAACATGGTAAAGTCGAAATCTGATTGGTTAAAAATATGACAATCAACAACATTGTCCTGATGGGCTTCAACAGCAGACTGTATTCGCTCGGAATTCTGAATGCCCTAGTCCGGAGACAACACAGATGAAAAAATCTTATTGGATAAAAGCTTTCATTTATATGAGCTGCGCTGAAAGGAAGGCAACTGAAAAGAGCGTATTGTAGCAATGAAATTACCTTATAGAATAATTTAAATGAATAGTTTAAATAAATAATTTAAACTTTGTAAAATATATATATATTGTTAATTTAAAAATATCTTCTGACTATCTTTGGGCCTGCAGAGAAGGCTTTGCAGGCCCTGACGGCCCACCACTGATATTTGAATAAATTCAGCTGGAATTGCAAGCAGATTTCTTTTTCAGACTTGCAACAAAATTGTTTACGGCAAAGAATATTCTACTGTGAGGCTTAAATACATGCGCAGGTGCTTGTTTGCGTGTGATCAGATTTTTGACATGTTTACTACGTGCATCAGTTTTGTAATTCAAGGGTCGTACTCGTAAGCTTGGGAAATGAGTGTCGCAACCAAATGGGCTGGACCACCTTCCACCTCTACTATTGACCAATCAGTTAGTCCTGCTTTGCTAAATACATGTACAATCATATTGGCGGAATACTTTCGTCAATCAAATTCCAACAAGCAGTCGGTATGTATGTAAAGTTTATTCAGTGGGGTATGTTAGAAAGCGCACGGAGGAAGAACTTTAACATACCATCTTTGCATTATTTTGAGAAGCGACCTTGGGTTCTTGAAAGGTGCTATAAAAATAAACCTATTATTATATGATCTGGCTCACGGAAAAGAGCCGTAATGCCCATCACTACATGGTACGTTAAAGTTCTTCCTCCGCGCACTTTCTACCATGCCCCACTGAATAAACTTTACATACATACTGACTGCTTGTTTGAATTTGAATGACGAAAGTATCCCGACAAGGGGATTGGATTTGGCAAAGCACGACTAACTGATTGGTCAATAGTAGAGGTGGTCCAGCCCATTTGGTTGTGACACCCATTTTACAAGTTATGACCCTCGAATTACAGAACTGATGCACGTAGTAAACGTCAAAAATCCCAACGCACGCAAACAAGCACCCATGCATGTATTTAAGCCTCGCAGTAGAATATTCTTTGCTGAAAACGTTTTTGTTGCAAGTCTGAAAAAGAAATATGCTTTCAATTCCAGCTGAATTTATTCAAGTATAATATTAGAGATTTGCAACTTTTTTAAATGTTTTCACAGTTCATTATGCAAGCTTGTAAAATATAACTTACAAGCACAAACCTAATTTTACACACTTGCAAAATAGCATGCAAGTACGGACATAAATATACAAGCTCGCAAAACGAGATTGCAGATTTGTTAAAGCAAACTTGCAACCACAAACTTCATTGTACAACCACAAACCTCAACCTACAACCACACAACTTTGCCAACAAGTCTACAGACTTTTGACATGTTTCATATTCCATAATCCCTAATATGACAAAACAAATTGGCAGTACCAAATATAGATTCTTTTTGGCACCTATAGCACATTGCGCATCACCACAAGCCTGAAAACATAGAGGCTTCAATGAATAAATAAAATAAAATACATACTGGCCATTTAAGTACAGTAGGCTACCAAAAATAGTGACATATAACACATTGAACTAAATTGGGCCCTTATACACGCTCTATCTGAACTCTTTGAACATTTCTGTGCAAAAAAATACAATTATTAAAATCGAAGTCATTTAAAATTAAAATCGGGAACGGGGTGAATCGAGATCGCGATTTTATAACGATTAATCGTGCAGGCCTAGTAGATACTATAACTAGTAGCTAATATATTTTATGTATTTAAAAAAATATTTAAAGTATTGGGGTGAAATACTGTAAGCCCTCACTCATGCACAAAAATATAATTTCAAATTGCTTTACAGAGAATAACGAGGCAAACAGGGATAAATTAAACAATGTTGTGCTGAGGCAGGCAGTAATGCAGGAAGAGATGAAGAAAGGAAACAGTAGTGCAAATAGTATATTTTATTGCTACAAAAAGCTTTAATTTCTTTGTCTAAGCCATTGAAGTATTCACATAAAGGTATTAACAATACGTACTCGCAGTGCAGCTCATATGAGATAAACGTCAAAACGTGACACATTTCAATATTACAATTTTCAAAGGTTTAAAGGCTTTCTGTAGGATTGGTAATGAGGAGTGATGAGATGAAGGTGCACAGCAGATGAAGGATGCGTTGGGTTGTGTGGCCCCGGGATGCTGGGAAGGGGCGTTCGGGCCGATGGCCTCACTAGGGCGGTGACATCAAATTCCACAACGAGTAAGAAATAAAGTAATGTCAGCCCATCTGTGCTTTCTAGAGAATTTTGCAACTATAGTACTTTGAAATCTAATGAATGTTTAAACACGACTGCATTGGGGTTTAAACACTAGAACTAATTAAAGCATAGTTCTGTAAGCAAAACATTTATGTTTTGCATCGCATCGCAACAAATAATTTGTGCGACCAAAGCATGTTTTTGCACCAGTAACTAAAAAAGTTAGTTAGTAGTGGAAAAGGTTAGTGTAGAGCCCTGTCACTGAAAGAGAAATTTGAACATTGCACCTTTAACTACGTTAATTCGATTTTTGTTTAACTTGCAGGTTCCGTGAGGGTTTGAAAACCCTTGGTGTGCTTGAACAGGTCCAGATGTTTCCAGGGGCCTTCGTTGATCTTTTCTGTTCTTCCCCTGACAAACTGACTGCTGAGTGTGTTGCAGCTCTCTTCACTGTTCAGTTTTCAGACAAGGAAGAGACTTCAGCCAAGGAGAGCAATGTAGTCACCTTCTGGAAACACTACCTGCTGGAGTGTGAAGGTACTTTCACGTCTAACAACTGACTGATTTAATTCATTATTTGATACCTCCAAGAACAAGCTGTACAAACACTTGAAGTGTGCCGACGTTGTACACCACCAAATCGTTCTAGTGGGTCAAACAGACCCAGTCCGATCCGTATTATATCCCGGTCTGTCTACATATACAGTCTCACCCATCCTAACCTGCCTTTCTGGTCTGCGTTCAGTTGGCAGGTGTGCAACATCGCTTGAGGATGTGCTAATTTTTGCCACCTCAGCTGATGTGGTACCAGCAGTAGGGTTCAGACCCAGCCCAACCATATCCTTCTTTCATCCCCTGGACACTGCCGGAGCCTTTCCCGAGCGCCAGCCCAGCTCCAACCACCTCCTGCTGCCCGTGGTGCCATCCTACCAGGTCTTCAAGAAGCACGTGGAGTATGCAGTGTGCCAGCTCACGGTCATGGAGGGCATTTAACCAGGCACATACACGGTGTCTGTCACTGAAACACATTTTGAGGGACACATTTAATTTAGAGTTTAGAAATCTACTCAGCTCTTAGGACTTTCAGGTTTGGGTAGGGTGTACACTACTTTAATTTAGAAAGCTTTTGGATATTTTTATGGATTACAACTAAAGGTTCTACTTAGGTAATATAATATGTTGCTGGGGAATGTTCAGTTGTTCTGTTATTGGTGCTAGTATCATTGCAATTTCATCAAAGGTGGCTCTTTTAAATGCCTGTGTCTGGTAGCAGGTGTTTTTATTTTCAGTATGACGTTTTGTGTCTAGGCTGGTGCCAGTGGTTCACATTTTATAGTGATGCTGCATGGCCGCTGCCCTATCAGCTAATCCTCTTGTATTTCTGTTCCCCGTTACATGTTAGAGGAAAAAATTGTACATTCTGGGATGGACACACACCTTTAACACTGAGACCATGTTTGTCAAGTGAAGGCCTGTTCTGTGTTGTTCGAAAACTCTGTTGAATGATAGAGATTTGTGTCCACATAGTCAAGATGACACAAATACAGAGGTATTTAAACTTCTCGTCAGGTACCCCCAGAACATTCACACCTGTGCCTGTTCAGGGCTACATCAAAACGTCTGGGGGTCCCTGAGAGGACAGAATACCTATTTAGTAATTTGCCTCAATAGAGACAATGCATAAAGGTGTTGGAAAAATACAAGAGTAAGAGTATTTACTTTCATTTTTAGAAATATTATGGTCTTAGGTACAACATTTGTTTAAAAGTGACTTTCTGTATGGCTTTATACATTTGCTGTTCTGGTTGATATGTTTCATGTTGTACATACTGCAGGTCTTTGTATCTTTCAGTCTTTATACATTTTTACTTTCTGTGATTACATATTTGTCCTGTTTTGTTTTTCTTTTTTGTGTTAGATTTATATTTTATCATTGTTAAGCATTTTGATCAAGCCAAATTAAAGGTTTGAATATACCCCGAATTATGTGTTGCTTGTTTCTTTCCCCAAAAAGTATTGACGTGTTAGTCTTTTTTTCATAATTTCGTACTCATCTCAGTGCGGTTCTAGGAGACCACATTTTATAATTTAAAGGTGCAGCCCTTGATTTTTGGCCACTTGTTGTAAATGTTGCGCTGTTGAGCCAGAAAGGGACCCTGAAAATTGTATGTCATGTTAAGTTCTTTTATACCAATGTCATCAAAACCACTGACTTGGAAATGTGAATTTCAGCTCTGGAAATAATTACGAGACCACTGGAAAGTCTTCTTAAATCAACCCCATTGAAAACCTCTGTAATGTGATCAAGAGGAAGATGGATGGTCACAAATCACCAATCAAAGCTGAGCTGCTTTAATTTTTGCACCAGAATAGGCATAATGTCATCCAACATCAATGTGAAAGACTGGTGGGAGCATGCCAAGATGCATTAAAGCCAAATAGCTATTACTATATTATTATTCAACCAAATATTGATTTTATGTGAGCGCCCTTCATCCAGCATCTCTCCAAGGAGTTGTGGAGCCGCCTACAAGGCAAGGTTAGTGGTGGAAAAAAATGTGGACAAGACCAATTTTGAGGGAAGAACGGGGAAAATCACAAATAAATTGAATTACTTTTTATTTGGAAGAAAATCTCAGTATTTTATGGAATAAAACAAATGTTCCTCTTAACCAAACACATCAATAGTAAATGCAGAGACACACATTTTGCAGTAGTCTCTTATTTTTTTCCAGAGCTGTGTTGTGATTATACTTAGACATTATGCACATAGAGTCAGGCCCATAAATATTTAGACATTCACTAAATATTACTATCACTAGATGACTAAAGTTATCATTATTTTAGATGTCCACCACAGCATATTGGAGATTAAATAATGAACTTTAATTTGAGGGTATTTACATCCATTTTGGGGGACTGTGTAGGAGTTACAGTACTTTTTATACTGTGTTCCCCCTTGAGGAAAAAGTATTTGGACAATTGGCTGCTTATCTGTTCCATGTTCAGGTGTGTGTCATTTCCTCATTTAGTCATTTACAAGTCAGCAGATCTAGATGTGTGGCATTTGCATTCTGAAACTATTGCTGTTAACCGTCAATAAGAAGTCCAAAGAGCGGTCACTGCCAGTGAAGCAAGCAAACATTGGGATGAAAAATAAATAACCCATCAGAGAGATAGCAAAAAACATTGATGGCCAAATTTGGAAACATTATAAAAAAGAAAGAATACACTGGTGAGCTCAGTAACACCAAAAGGCCCACATGAATGTGGAAAAAAATGGTGGATGTCTAGAATTCTACTTGTAAATAAAACAAATTCACACCAATAACAACCCAGAACTGAGACCACTGTGCTTGGTAGATCATCACCAGGTAAGATCCCCAAGATCTGGAGTTTGTGTTGTGATCTAGCTCCTGACTCCAGAGCATGCATGTCCCCTGGCAATGAAGGGTTCAAACCCCGCCTCAGCCAACTGTCTATGGCCTTCTTTTCTGTCTCCCCCTACCGGTTTCCCTGGCTTCTGCTTCCTTCCTATCAAATAAAATGTATAATAAAAAAAATCCCCCACCAAAAAATCTTTAAAGAAATAAAATAAACCCAGGATCTGGTGTATGGGTTCCAGATTTCAGTATGAAAACTCACAATTTAATTTATGATTATGTTATTTGTCTAATTACTTCTAATTACAAAACCATTAAATGACATATACAAATCTACATTTATATATTTATATATATATATATATATATATATATATATATATATATATATATATATATATATTAAAGCACATCTTGATTGTTCCTATCACATCCATTGTGGTGGTGTATATTTCCAGATCTGACTGTATATAAAAAACATATTTCACATCCAGACACAAATCCCAAACTGCATCTTTAAGCAATTTAGCAGATGCCCTTATCCAGACCAACATTACAGGAGTGCATACGTTTCTGTCATGCAGGCACACCATTAATCGAAATCACCACATTGACGCTTTAAGGCATTTTCTCTACCAACACACAGGACCACACTCTGAGACACACAGGACCACAGATTTATAATGGTGGATATTATTTCCGATTTACCGTTATTTCAATCTGAGGTAAATAAAAGGGTAAATGGCAGAGTATGATTAAGAAGTTGAGTTAGGCAAGAAGTAGAGTTTTTATTATTATCAATGTAATAAAAATTCACAACTGCAGAAGGCTGTGTAAACTATGGGTTTAGCGACCCTCATCATGTTTAGTGAACGTCATCACACCAAAATTGGCTGCCACGTCATCTGCTGCCTCGTCACCGCATAAACAGTAAAGATGGCCGCCTCCGTCCGGGAGAAGCAGGCAGGTCTGTCTATGGTTTCATTTAAGATTTTACTCAACATAAAAACAATTGTGGCTTCACATTGTAAAACTTAATATTTCCTCTAATCTAAGCTATATTCTTTTGGCAATAAAACTACCTATGACGACAGCATATTTTCATGAGAGTATTCAATGCTAAGCTACATTTTAACTACTAGCTAGCTCATTTCCTTTTAGGATTAGATAGCTACTGTACTTCTGTGAGCAGAAATATTATACAACATCAGAGACTGACTGCTAGCGTACACCTTTTGTTGTTGTTGTTGATGATTTTACCTGACAGTTGTGACATGTCATGTGGTTGTACGCAATGTGAGATGATGAGACCAGACAGATACTAACAGCTACAAGACCAACTGGTGCTGGTTTCCCCAGTCCTGTGCCATGTTTATTGGTGCAAAATTGGTGCCTGTAATCTAACTGTGTCATAGGTTGTGGGATTGTATGTGTATAATATACATACATTATTCCTACTTCAGTTTGGCAAGTTGGATACATCATTTTTAGATGTGGTATAACCTTTCAATATTTGTGTTCACCTTTTAATCATTACATTTTTCAATTGATATTCTGTGTCTTCAGCTGCCTTGAAGCGCATGTTAAACTTCAACGCTCCCCCTATAAAAAACACTGCTGCTGAGCCAGTATGGAAGGTGCTGATCTATGACAGGTTTGGTCAGGACATAATCTCTCCTCTTTTGGCGGTGAAAGAACTACGGGATATGGGGATCACGTTGCACTTGTGAGTACCTCACACTTTAACAGCGATTGATTAACGGCGATTGTCAGAGAATGAACAACCAGTTAATCACAACTAGGGATCGACCGATATGGATTTTTTAGTGCTGATGCCTCTACTGATTATTTTTTCATCAGCCTTGGCCGATGACCAATATGGGCTGCCAATTTTCTTGAGCCGATATTTGGAGCCGATATTGCTTTTGCTCCCTCAATTTACATAATAAAAATTACACAATCAAGATAACAAATGTTACAAGTCTCAATTTAAAAAAATGAACGTTTATTGAACTATATTTAACAAATAGTAAAAGCAGATGAGGTAGAACAAGGGGCAGTGTATGGTATGCACGTGAACTGCAGTATCTCCAGCAACACAGAGCTGCCTATGTGGACGCTTGTCTGTAAATAATGACTGGAAAATTGGAAAACGCAGCAGCCGCGTATCGGCCAATGCTGATAAATGTAAAAAACGCAAATATCGGCCCGAATCGGTCTATCACTAATTATAACCATTATATTTTACTGTAAAGCACAGTGACTTTTCTTTATTTTTTAAGGGATTTTAATTAATCCTGAATTAAGAATTTGCTAAACAAGCCCACAAACAGCATATATTTAGTGTCGATCATTGGAGGACACTCATAATGATCTAGAAAGTTCTTCAATATGTTTTATCATCCTCTATGGTGTAGGTTGCTTCATACAGACAGAGATCCCATCCCGGATGTCCCAGCCATCTATTTTATTATGCCAACAGAGGAAAACATTGATCGGATATGCCAAGTAAGGATCTGACCCTCAGAAAAACAACTAGTGTAATAAGAAAAACATTTATGATTTTTTTATATTTCCTATAGAGCTGAGTGTACTGAAATAAATACATAACTACAACTCCTTTTGTTTGTCTGTCAGTTCTCCAATCAACAATAACTCATTTACTAATGTAAAGTTTAAAATGTCACATCTCTAATGGGAGCTAATTTACCTGTGATTACAATTATCAGCAAAATGCCTGTAATTAGGGTTGGTACAGTATGACCAATATTGAGCATTTTCTTTTTACTGTCCCACTCTTACAATGCCCAAATAAGTGTTATTCAATTTAAATATTGCAAGTGTTAAACATTCTGCTTGTTACTACTATTCTACAACACATTCAGTTATTCTGCATCTTTTTTTTTTCAGGACCTTCGTAACCAGCTGTATGAGTCCTACTACTTGAACTTTATCTCAGCCATATCCAGGAGTAAATTAGAAGATATTGCCAGTGCAGCACTTTCAGCAAATGCTGTTTCCCAGGTTACGAAGGTGAGTGTACAACACATTTGTTTACCTCTCTTCCAGGCAGACTGATCAAATTACTTTATTTCCTAACTGTACCTGTAGCCTGTGTAGCTCTGGGGAAAAGTAGTGCACTGAATAGGAGGTAGGGTTTTACTTGGTACTAGCTATTAGTCTGTTTCTCAAAGCACATCACTGGGTTATGGACAGCCTGCCATGTCTGTTTTACTGTGGTAGGTGTTCGATCAATATTTGAACTTCATCACGCTTGAAGATGACATGTTTATCCTCTGCAATCAAAATAAAGAGCTGATCTCCTACCATGGTAAGGGTTATTTTTCACATTTTTATCAGGTATAATTCTTGTTTAGCTGGCATGCTTGACTTCCTGTTATCTTCTTGCTTTTCCAACAGCGATTAACAAAGCAGACATCATCGATACAGACATGGAGGCCATCATGGACACAATAGTAGACAGTCTCTTCTGCTTCTTTGTCACACTGGGTGGGTCCTTTATCAAAACATTATCAATATATAATACCCTGTATTTTGAGTCATCATGTCCATCTATAGATCTATATAACTGCCTGCTAAGTTTTCAGTTAGGTGTATGTAAGTTGCACTGTGTACAATTCCAGGGAGTGAAAACAGAACTACTTTCTCTTATTGCGCAGCTTCCAAAACCTGTAGAGCATTTATTTTATGATATTTAAAAACTCAAAAAGAAAGTTTAGATCGGACAATTATTTCCTACTCCATGCAGTGCATATTTTGGTGTTTCAAGAGGAATATTGATGAGGACATGACGAGTTGTGCTTACAGTGTTTTTCCACATGCACGCACCGGTCCGTATTTAATATAGTTCATGCTTTTTAAGGCCATGTGTTTTATTTGTTACAAAGAACTGCATAGTTTAGGGAATCATTATCCCATACACACTATATCTTACATGGTCACTTTAGATAATTATAACGCACCTTGATCAAGTAGTATTCTGTGGTCACTGCTTACTGTTTACATGTAAAGACTTGATATATTTATGTATATATGTAGTGTATATACAATGATCAGCCATACCATTATGACCACTTGCCTAATATTATGTAGGTCCCTCTTTTTCTACCAAAAAGGCAGCCCCATATGCAACAAACTGCAAGGCACTGTGTTCTGACACTTCTTTTAGAACCAGCATTAAAATTTTTAGCAATTTGAGCTACAGTAGTTTGTTGGATCAGACCACACGGGTCAGCCTTCTTTATATGATTTTGAGCATATTGGAGCCGACATTTCTTGTGCTTTTTGGTCAATAGTGGTGTACGTCTTGGAGTTCTGGCATGGATATCTTCTGCGTTTATTACACGCCCTACTGTGCTCACTGAAACCTCAGTGCCTGTTGGCTCCAGACTTGCTGCAGTTCTTTTTGTAATCCTGTTCCCTGTTTGTGAAGATAATCTCTTCTCTTATCTTTTTGGACCATTCTTTTGACTTAGCCATGTTTCCCACACGCAGTCAAACGTGACATTCGGCAAACCCGTAGCTAGTTCAGGTATTTCATGTGTTCTAGCTCAAGCACTTTGATGCAACTAATGAAGCCCTTGATTAGTTGCATCAGGTGTGCTTGAAAGCACCTGTTTTGCCTTTTTGTGCTGTTCTGAGGGATTTTATGCAGGGGGTTGAATCATTTTGAGACTGGAGAAGTCGTAATGAGTTGCATTTACAGTTGGATGTGGGGAAACCACTTCATGTATTCATCATTTTGAGCTATTTAAATTGCTTTTGCTTGATATGTTCATTATCAAAAGTCTGTACATTTTGACTAGACCAGATTTGCAATGGGGGTTGAATATACAAGGTTAAGGTTAGTGTAAGGGTTAATGTTACACTGTACATAGAGAACTACGGTAGTTGAAGTGTTACTGATAGTGTGTAAGGGTGTAGTTAGGTTTAGGGTTAAGGTTAGTTTAAGGGTTAATGTTACACTGTACATAGAGAACTACGGTAGTTGAAGTGTTACTGATAGGTTGTAAGGGTGGAGTTAGGTTTAGGGATAAGGTTAGTTTAAGGGTTAATGTTACACTGTACATAGAGAAATATGGTAGTTGAAGTGTTACTGATAGTGTGTAAGGGTGTAGTTAGGTTTAGGGATAAGGTTAGTTTAAGGGTTAATGTTACACTGTACATAGAGAACTACGGTAGTTGAAGTGTTACTGATAGGTTGTAAGGGTGGAGTTAGGTTTAGGGTCAAGGTTAGTGTAAGGGGAAGTGTTACCAATGGTGTGTAAAGTTTGTGGTTAGGTTTAGGGTTAAGGTTAGTGTAACTGAGTTTTACTAATTTTGTGTAAAGTATGTCAGATTGTCTGTTGTGTCTCTCCAAATAAATGATTTTATTTTGTCATTTGAAATACACCTTTAAGATTGCTTTTATTTAATTGGTTGATTTGCTGTTTTTCCTCCTTTGCATACAAATATAGTAAATGTACATATATACATATATAGGTAGGTAGATATACCATTTCCCTCTGCTAGATGGCAGCACTGCCTTTGGGGGACTCTACTGTAAACTATTTTGTTTTTGCATATACCCTGAGATATTTTGCTGTTTGTTTTGTGCAAATAGAAATAAGAAGGCGTTGCACTGGCATTGTTCACTTACATTTGTCAACCTAGGTGTACACATGGTCTTTGAATTCTTTTTTTATAAAAGCAATACATCAAATTAGAGCCTTGTTGTCTTATTGAAAGCAGTACCAAGACAATATTTTCTAGAAACATGCTCTATTAAAGTCCTTAAGTGAATGCCCTCTATTAGGAGTTCACTGATTTCTTTTGTTTTCTAGGTGCTGTCCCCATAATCCGCTGTCCAAGAGGGAATGCTGCAGAGATGGTTGCCGTGGTGAGCATAATCCTTCCCCGTTTATAACCCCCTGATGTCTCCTCGCCTCAGCCACTGTCAGGGGCCCGGCCTGGCTGTCTGAACGCTCTTTGTATTATGTCTTGGCAGCAAACAGAGCTGTGAGAGTAGCGCCCTTCTCCAGTGGGTACAGTGGAATGGGAAATGAGTAATTTGAGGAGGACATCCATATCCAGACAGTATTTGCAGGTAGATTCTTTCTTTATGCGGGGAGGAATGTTGATGCAGTTGGTGTGGAAGCTGATCCATCAAGGGCCTTAATGGATGGATGTGGTGTTTCCACTCCAGTCACACAAGAGCATCCTTTGTTCCCTACAACATACTGCTGTGATGCGGTGGGGTCTCTGAGCGGTCATAGTGAAATGCTGCAGCACGGTGCTCTTAACGTATAACTGCTTTAGAGGATGTTTGAGCTTTCCTTTCACTGAGACGTGTAGAGGCACTGTCCTGGGCAGGTAGGGATGTCCTGGTCTTATTGTGTTAGCTCCCTTGGGTGCCTACAAAGCTAGCTAATTGAGGTTGTGAGGTGAGTGAGCATGCCCTCAGTCTTATTGCCTCGTGTGGGGAATGTGGGGAATAACCAAATGGCACAGTGCAGATGTCTATGAGGAATGGTTGTCTTGATTTTCTACTCTAATTTTCAACTCTTCGAAATCTGTGCAGATGTGTTGCAGTAATACAGGGCCACAGTTACAGTTGAATATTACTAAATTGTATTTTAGGTGAAAATATTATTAAAAAAGATATAAATGGTCTTACATAGCTAAAAATAGAGATAGAAACCTTAATAACCCAGGGCCTGCGTCTGTTACAGAAACTTGACAAGAAACTTCGAGAGAACCTGCGAGATGCCAGAAACAGCTTGTTCACTGGAGACAACATGGGAACCAGCCAGTTCAGGTAGGAACCAGAGAGAGCAGGCTAGTAAACTAGGTAGTAACCAAAAATGACAGAGTAGTAAACTTGGTTTGTACCAGAAAACATAAGATTTAGTTTTACATTTACAGTTGTGCTCAAAGGTTTACATACCTCTGGAGAATTGTTAAGAGATGTACAATTTTTAAAGATAACACGAGTGAGCAGGCAAACTATTTTTTATTTTTTCTCATGGGATTCATATTCAATTGTAGGTCATAACAGAATGGCACAATCATAAAACAAAATATGGCAACAAAGAAAACAATAAAATGAAGTCTACATACCCTTAGTTATCAATACGGTCTATTGCCCCCTGTAGCATCAATAGCCGCTTCCCGACCGCAGGGATTTTTGCAGTTCCTAGAACATAACGTTCCTATAACCCTTTTTTTCTTGTGTTCCGATTAGGGATGCTCATTTCGGGTAATTTTCCTGACCGACAACCGGAACTTGTTAACCGATTATTAACCGTTAACTGATAAGATTATAAGATTCAATTGGCTTTAAATAACATATTTAATTGACAAGTGTCTGTAACCCGTTAAATATACAAACATTTTTTTCCACGGATTTGTTTTAATGTCTAAACAGCATACAGAACA
>JACXGM010007864.1:0-30013 GCA_016801145.1 Umbra pygmaea | reverse complement strand
AACTCTGTGGATAGATACTGGAACAGAGACAACTCTGTGGATAGATACTGGAACAGTGACAACTCTGTGGATAGATACTGGAACAGAGACAACTCTGTGGATAGATACTGTGTTCCCTCTCAGGTTCCTTACGGCTCGGCTGCCATATTTGATTTAGAGTGAAACTAGAGATTGTGCTTAGAGTCCGCCCTCGTCACTAAAACACAACAGCTTTTCCCTCTCAACCCTCCTTCTGCTACCTTTCTCCATATCTCTTCCCCTAGGCATAGAGGGCACCTGCACCTTCTCATTCAGCCCCTTCTTGCTCTCTCTCTCTGTTGCTCTCATTTATTCACTCCTCCACTTCCTGTCATTTTCTACAGCCAAACTGAGTTTTTATTTGTGTCCCTGTTTCAATGGTTCATGATAGTCAGAAATGGGCTGTGGCAGGTTGAAGTCTTCTTTATTGAATTCTTTAACATTCTGTGTAATATGTAGAGTATGCTGCAGACCACCATGTGGGACTGTGTGAGGAAGAAGGCATGTACTTTGGCCACATATGACACGGGGATGCACTGGGATGTGACTGCCATCTAGTGGTGACTGTGCAAACTGTACACCAGAGACATTATTACATGATGTGAAACACAGGCAAACACGATTTTTATTTGCATTGTAGTGGGTTCCATTTAAGAACTTTTCAGATAATAGGCATTGGAAATGGTTAATAAGCAACATCAACATAAAAAAACATTTTGTACAAAATCTCCATTATAATATAAGGTATGTTACAATATAAGGATGTAACAGTATGAAAACAAGTATCAAATGGCAAGGAAAAATAAATAAGGAATGAATATGAGATCTTTTGTCACATCGTGCTAACTTCTGTTTTTCTGTCTTTCTCCCTCTCATGTCCTTAATAAAACCATTGTCTGATAATATCGACCTCTCCTGTGACCTCTTCCACAGGCTCGTCTGGCACTGGACAGAGGGGCTCAGGCCGTCATCTTCGATGTGTCAGATGATGATACCGCGGCGTTACAGGTGCGGAATGGTTCAGCAGAGAGCATTGAAGGACAGGGCTGTAGTATAGCCTAACAAGACGGTAATCACAGGGCTGTAGTATGGCCTAACATGACGGTGATCACAGGGCTGTAGTTTGTCCTAAGAAGAAGGTGATCACAGGGCTGTAGTATGGTCTAACAACAGTGATCACAGGGCTGTAGTTTGGCCTAACAAGACGGTGATCACAGGGCTGTAGTATGGCCTAACATGAAGGTGATCACAGGGCTGTAGTATGGCCTAACAACTGTGATCACAGGGCTGTAGTATGGCATAACAAGATGGTGATCACAGGGCTGTAGTATGGCATAACAAGACGGTGATCACAGGGCTGTAGTATGGCATAACAAGACGGTGATCACAGGGCTGTAGTATGGCATAACAAGATGTTGATCACAGGGCTGTAGTATGGCATAACAAGATGGTGATCACAGTGTTTCAGCTTTACTTATTTATCAATGACTTCCCTGTCTTCCCTTTCTGCTGTCTTTTCCCTGTCATTTTCACACACACACACACACACACACACACACACACACACACACACACACACACACACACACACACACACACACACACACACACACACACACACACACACACACACACACACACACACACACACACACACACTGTAGCTGGCTGCCACAGGCTCCCTTTCTCGTCCGGTGATCCTGGTCTGGGCTGAGAGTGCAGAGGAGCTGATGGGACTGGTGAACAGGAACGAGGAGGCAACAGTCCGCATCGAAATCAAGAGGGAGGAGCCCAAATGGGTGAGGAGTGGAATGCACACCATGCACTAGCTCTCTATGGTCCTTTTTCCCCAGGAACCATGGTAACCAGGCCCCAGCAACAAAGTGTTTTCCCTTTGAGAGTATAACATCTCTCTCTCCTCTCTATTTCCAGCCCCACTACGACGTTGGGATACTCGTAACCATAGTTCTAGCTATTCTGGCCATCGTATTGATCTTTGCTTTCCGCTACCGATGCAAGCCTAACAGAACCTGGGTGAGTGGGTGAACAAGAAAAGTGTTAATACTGAAACCTTTGTTTTTGCTGACTTGTTTAGAGTGGATATAAACCAAACACCAGACAAACAATTGAACTAAATCCCCCAAAGTTTGACCCATTGTGGTCCGTTCTGATGCCCGTTCATCCAGCTAACTACTGTCCGCTCTTCCGCTGTGCCCGCAGGACTCAGTACATCAGCAGACGATGCGAGCCATCAGTCGTCTGGAGACTCGTACATACAGCTCTCAGGGCTGCGGAGGCTCACAGCGCCACCGTGGGGCCTGGGGATCTAACAGCAGCTCCAACTCCAGCCCTGTTTGTGCCATCTGTTTGGAGGAGTTTGCAGATGGTCAGGTTCTGAGGATCATCTCCTGCGCTCATGAGTTCCACAGGGAGTGTGTGGACCCCTGGCTGATACAGCACCGCACCTGCCCTCTCTGCATGCACAACATCATGGGTAATAGCAGAACATGGCCCCTAGGGAGAGCTTCACAAACATTACATGAAAAAACAATACAATGTCCATTATAGTACGAAATCCACTACAATATGTTATCCACTACAATACGTTATCTACTGCACTATGTTATCCACTAAAATAAGTTATCCACTAGAATAAGTTATCCACTACAATGCGTTATCCACTAGAATACGTTATCCACTACAATACGTTATCCATTGAATACGTTATCCACTGCAATACGTTATCCATTTGAATACGTTATCCACTAGAATACGTTATCCACTACAGTATGATATCCACCTGAATAGCTTATCCACTACAATATGTTATCCACAACAATATGTTATCCACTACAATACGTTATCCACTACAATACGTTATCCTAGGGCTGGGCGATAAAACGATAACGATATGTCTCGCGATAGACACGTAATAAATATCAATATAAAATGCATTCGATAAAACGTTTGATAATTTCCTTTGCTTCGTCGGAAAAAAACAGCGGTTGCGAAGCAATTTCGGTTGCGTAAACAAAGGCACTCTCTCTCTGGTAACCTAGCAACGTAGCGAGTGACACGCTAACAGCCAATCATTTAACAGTATCACGTTTGGTTGCGCAATTTTACTGTCTTGGTTGCGCAATTTTACTGTCTCGTGAGTCGTGGTGGATTCTTCCGTAACTAAAACTGAAACTGAAAGTGGAAAATTAGTGCCGCACCGAACGAGGAAATTGTTGATAAAACGGGAAAAGTCAGCTCGACAGTATGGCAGTTTTTTGTTTTTTAAAAGTCTGACTGTAGTCAGACCATGTCGTCTGCAAATTATGCAAAACGTCGTCCCCACCAAGACTGGTAGGCTATCTCACAAACTTGTTTTCCCCACCTTCTCAGGTTTCTCTGTTTATATTTAACACTTTGCACTATTTTATTACACTTTATTAAGCATTTCTTAAGTATTCAAATTTTGCACCTTAGTGTAACAGATAATTGTTAAGTGTTCATTGTGATTTTAGACTTATGTTTACATTTTAATTATTTGAGTGTTTTCCATGGTTGTGTTGACATTTCTGCCTTTATAACTAAGGGGATTATAGTCAGTGGAAGGTTAAATTTAAAATAAAAATGTTTAAATTTAATATTTTTTTGCTGCTCCTTATTCTAAATAGGTCATAAAACAGATAAATAATTATCAATATCGACCAATATGAAACACTTATATCGTGATAGAGTTTTCAGCCATATCGCCCAGCCCTACGTTATCCACTACAATACGTTATCAATTACAATACGTTATCCACTACAATACATTATCAACTACAATATGTTATTTGGTAGAATACGTTACTTACATTAGTAAATTAATTTGTAACACATACACTGAATGATATGAAAATATAAATGCAGTTTGCAACCGTTACAGGTAACATTAAGATAAAGAAATTGGTCAATTGATAGACATTTTTGGCCTAAAAGCAGAACATTTCAGAGATCTTTTATTTAATGAAACATGGGACCAAGACTACATGTTGCATTTATATTTCTTTTCAGATATTTCTTTTTTTAACCAATACTGATTATAAATAACTGAACATGTACTGTTTCCATTTCTTTCTCCTGTGTTGTTCTGACTGTCTGTGTCGGCCCACAGGTGCAGAGCTGTCCCGCCAGCCCCAGAGGAACAGAACGCAGCAGAATGCTGAACAACACCCTTACCCCCGTGCCTTCCCCCAGCACCAAGTTCCTTTCTCCATGAGGCCTCACTACCCCCTGGGCCCTTCCGGCCCCTACCCCTCCCTGGGACACTACAGCGGCTCTCCCCCTATGGACAGCCAGACCTTCCACTTCGTCGCCAACCGGCCCCTGGGTCCCAGCTGCGGGTACCTTCACCCTGCAGATGTCCCTGGGAGGCCTCACAGGCTTGGCGGCAATTGCAGGACAGCGGGCCATTTCGGCCCCGGACCCCGCCGCTCCTGCCACGCCTACCGCTCCGGCTGTCCCGCCCAGCGGAGTGCCTCCAGCTCCAGGCTCCAGCACGCCCCATCGATGGTACCCCCCCAAGCCCGTGCCCCCCCGGGAGAAGCCCACGGCCACGGGGAGGAGGCGGGCAGCTGCTCGGGGGGGAGTTACCGGACCGAGCGAAGCGGCTACATGCCGGACGGGCCGGCCAGCGACTCCAGCTCGGGGCCCTGTCACGGCTCATCCAGCGACTCGGTGCTGAACTGTACTGACGTGTCCATGCAGGGTGTTTACGGAAGTTGGTCCACGTTCCGCAGCTCCCTGAGCAGTGACTACGACCCGTTTGTGTACTACGGCCCAGCGGGCGCAGGCGTGACTGGCCGCAGGGGCAGCGTGGATGCCCAGAGGCCCAGATCCCTGGACTCAGTGATGAACCGAGGAGGGGGCTGCGTCGAGGAACAGCCGGCTGTGTTCAGCCACGTCCACTACCACCGCCACCGGCACCACCATTACGCAGAAGCTCCGGGACGGGGTTCTGATGAGGAGCTGGGGGCTGCTGGCTCCGGTTCTCCCCCGGTGTGGGAAAAGGACTCCCCAGCGTGCCCGCCGAACCACAGCCCCTGCCAGTGTCCCAAGGCAGACACTTCTGACTGCACAGCAGCCAACGGGACAGAGGGTCAGGACCAGGCACTTAGCCCCCCTCTCGTCCTTGTTCCCCCGGTACCCTTACCGCCCCCAGCCCCCTGCTGCCACCAGGGCCACAGCCACCCCAGTCATCCCCAACGGAGGGCAGGCCGGCTGGGCGGTTGCGTCCACGACAGCCCCTCTGTGCGCTTCCACCAGAGCCTGGACCTTCAGGACGATTGTAGTATCCATATTCACTACGGCCAGGGCCCAGGCTTCTGTTGCCCCACATCCGAATGCCCCCCCGCCCTTCTGCCCATGTCGGTGCCCCTCATTTTGGACTCTGGGGGGGTGCTGGAAGACTGGCCGTGCTGCGGAGGGCCCCACCATGTGGTTTGGCAGAAGCGCGTTCAGCAGGCGCGCTCCGAGCCCCAGCTGTTGGGTAGCGGTTTGGACGGGCCCCCCCCTCCTCCACCGCGTGGCCAGCACCACCCCTGTCATCATGGCAACCCGGTGCACGACCACAACATAGACATTTGTTTATACTGCCAGACTTTACACAACAATCAGGGTGAGTGTTCAGCTAGCGCGTGTCCTTGGTGAAGTAGGGCCGGGCCGTGTGAGTAATTTCACCCATTAGAAACAAGGTGCTCAGACCTGTCTGATGTACTCTGTGGCTTCATCTTTCTTCTTTTATCTTTTCCTTTAACTGAGGAATTCCTTCCTGTGTGTCATACGTCTCTGTGTGTTAGAGCCGTTAGTAAACATGTTGTCTGTTTTTATCCCTTCAGGATCAGAGGAAGAATCTGGTGTGTAAAGACTAACATCACGCTGCTACATACACCCGAGCCGGGAATGGACAAATACGTTATTGGCGGCCATCTTTTTATGTCTTCCAAATAATTCCACATGAATACCTTCCTTCAGACTACACCACCCAGAATCCCACAGTCAGTGTGAAGAGCTCCTTCTGTCCTGCAGTTATGAGCAGTTCTTAAGTTATTTACATCAATCAATAAAACAGTGAGGTATGGGCTTAATATTGCTCAAATTCATTCTTGAAATATAATATCAAAGTGTTGAATTCTAGCATGTCATTCTTTATAATAGAATTCTGACTGGGAGATCCTGGGAAAACAACTCCTACATCAGATATGGGAAATTAGCTTTTACTAAGTTCCACCTTGTTTGTTTTTTTTGTAAATTACAGGAAGAATTAAACACCGACATGATATTACAAGTTCCCAGGTTTTCATAGTTACCTCAGTGAATGATCATTGCTCAGGGTTAGAGCTCAGATTCACAATCACAACTCAGATGTTCCTCACTAGAAATCTGACATCTGACTTTTTTTTTTCAAACATGAGGTACTACACAGTGACACTTGACTTTCCCTCACACCATCAATGTTCTTAAACTCATTGATTTGTCTTAGAAGGCTCTGTTGGAGGTTTCGTGATCTTTCCAGCCTACCTCAAATCAGATTCAGAAATTTGTCCCATTGGCAAGGGATTAACGAAGGTACTCAATGATATAGAAAAAGCCTTGAAGCTTCTATATGGGCAACTAACCCTATGGGCGAAAAAAATCCATATTTCCCTGTAAGCAGTGATCTTCTCATGAGGTAAATAGATGCTGGCATGGGGACTGTTGGTTAATTCCATAATGGCAGCTGTTTTAATCACAATGTGTTTTATGTTTCAGTCTTGTGTTATTTTCAGCGTTAAAAGAATCTGACTGACTGAAATGAGTTATCATTACAAGCTAGTTTTTGTCATGTCATTTACATATTTGCCTTATATGATTGTTGATTGGGTGTCCAGTGAAGGAGGGTATAGCCTTCCAGACTGTTTTTCATACCTTTCAATACATGAAATGTGTTTGATTGAGTTTTCCTGTCTCCATTGGAAAAAAGCTTTCATCCAAATAGTGCAAAGCCCTGCCCATTCGGCGTGCACGCCAGTTAGCCAGGCTGAAGTACCTACATTCTCACAGTATGTGAAAGATTTTAAATAGTGTTTGACCTCGCGCACGTCTGTCCGCAGAACAGTACACGATGTGAGTGGAGCTTCGCTCAGCTCCACTCACATTGTGTACTGTTCTGCGGACAGACGTGCGCGAGTGGAGCTTCGCTCAGCTCCACTCGCGCATGTCTGTCCGCAGAACAGTACGCGATGTGAGTGGAGCTTCGATCAGCTCCACTCACATCGCGTACCGCAGACCAGTACATGATGGGAGTGGAGCTGAGCTCAGCTCCACTCGCGCATGTCTGTCCGCAGAACAGTACACGATGTGAGTGGAGCTGAGCGAAGCTTAGGAAGCACATCTACCATGTCGTTTGCTCTTCATCACGTACTTTTGACCTTTAACCCCATGATCTTGTAAACAACCCTATAAACATCCACGCTAGCAATGAAGCTCTGTACCTTTCATTTCCTATTGACCAGCAGTTGAAGCTTCCCACGGGTTCTCTTAACATGAACATTGTAGTAAATATATTAAATTCATAAATAATATGTAATGACTGGAGGAAAGCCATGATAATTAATTCAACGTTTGGAACATGCATTATTCACTACCAAACATTAACCTAAGAAACTTGTGGCCTTAAATTAACTGAAGTGAACTGAAAGCCCAGTGCGAATCAGTTAGCCAAGCACCTTCCACTGATGCTCTCTGGTTTGCAAACATCATGGGAAATATGTAAACACTGGAACACTATGAAATATGCATAGATATAACCCAAACTATAATCCTTTATAACACTGACTGCATCAGTGGAGCTTAGAGAAAATATCAAACTACACAGTCCTAGACATTAAAAATGTATTAAAAATAAGCATAATATGTATATTAATACCAATATTATTGGTCCCCAAAAGATTTTCTAACGTCAGTAGCACTTAAAATGAGCTCTAATCTATTTAGTCTTATTGGTTAATGTTGTTTTTTTTCAATGGAATTTACTTCAATTATGTCTTATGGATTCAGTTTTCAAATGGATTAGCTAAGGGATGGATGAGTACACAGCAAAATCACCAGTGTTGACTAAACTCTGAGAGTGTTAAAGTAACACTGGTGATTTTGCTGTGTACTATTTCATATACAGTATGATATATACAGTATCTCACAAAAGAAATTCATGTAACAGCACTGAAGAAATGACACTTTGCTTCAATGTAAAGTAGTGAGTGTACAGCTTGTATAACAGTGTAATTTTGCTGTCCCCTCAAAATAAATCAACACACAGCCATTAAGGTCTAAACCACTGGCAACAAACTTGAGTACATCCCTAAGTGAAAATGTCAAAATTGGGCCCAATTAGCCATTTTCCCTCCCCGGTGTCATGTGACTCATTAGTGTTACAAGGTCTCAGGTGTGTTAAATTTGGTGTTATCGCTCTCACACTCCCTCATACTGGTCACTGGATGTTCAACATGGCACCTCATGGCAAAGAATTGTTGCTCTACATAAAAATGATATAATAGGCTATAAGAAGATTGTCAAGACCCTGAAAATGAGCTGCAGCATGGTGGCCAAGACCATACAGCGGTTTAATAGGACAGGTTCCACTCAGAACAGGCCTCGCCATGGTCGACCAAAGAAGTTGAGTGCACGTGCTCAGTGTCATATCCAGAGGTTGTCTTTGGGAAATAGACATATGAGTGCTTCCAGCATTGCTGCAGAGGTTGAAGGGGTGGGGGGTCAGCCTGTCAGTGATCAGACCATATGCCACACACTGCATGGCTGTCGTCCCAGAAGGAAGCCTCTTCTAATGATAGTTCACAAGAAAGCCTGCAAACAGTTTGCTGAAGACAAGCTGACTAAGGACATGGATTACTGGAACCATGTCCTGTGGTCTGATGAGACCAAGATAAACTTATTTGGTTCAGATGGTGTCAAGCGTGTGTGGCGGCAACCAGGTGAGGAGTACAAGTGTGTCTTGCCTACAGTCAAACATGGTGGTGGGAGTGTCAGGGTCTGGGCCTGCATGAGTGCTGCCGGCACTGGGGCGCTACAGTTCATTGAGGGATCCATGAATGCCAACATGTACTGTGACATACTGAAGCAGAGCATGATCCCCTCCCTTCAGAGACTGGGCCGCAGGGCAGTATTCCAACATGATAACGACCCTAAACACAACTTCAAGGTGATGGACTGGCCAAGCATGTCTCCAGACCTAAACCATATTGAGCATCTGTGGGGCATACTCAAACGGAAGGTGGAGGAGCGCAAGGGATCTAACATCGACCAGCTCTGTGATGTCGTAATGGAGGAGTAGAAGAGGACTCTAGTGGCAACCTGTGAAGCTCTGGTGAACTCCATGCCCAAGAGGGTTAAAGCAGTGCTGGAAAAAATAATGGTGGCCACACAAAATATTGACACTTTGGGCCCAATTAGGACATTTTCACATTTGGGGTGTTTGTTGAGTTAAATGAGGGGACAGCAAACTGTACACTCATTACTTTACATTGTAGCGAAGTGTCATTTCTTCAGTGTTGTCACATGAAAAGTTATAATCAAATATTTACAAAAATGTGAGGGGTGTCCTCACTTTTGGGAGATACAGTATATATAAATATATAATATAACCTTATATCAATATATCAGGACACAACCTAATACAATTAATCTGTTGTTATTTTACCAAAGAAATAGTTTTGAATGCAGTCAACCTGTGCCTTGTATTGAATTCAAACATAAATGAAATATATTTGGTCTAAAAAAAATATATATATAAGGTAGGCAGTCAATGCGGTGGACAATCATGGACTATATCCCCATATTACCTCTATTTAAATGTGTTTAGGAGGCCTTTTAGCTAATATTTCAGGGTGTGTTTGTCTGTTATGTGTTTTGTAGTGTAGTCAGTCCTATAGCATATAGGTCAAACCAAACTCTGTTTCCCTTTCATACAACAATTCAAAATGTGTTTGGATTTCAGGCTAGCCTGAACTGAAAATGACTGAATCACTACCAAAGCCAGCACTTCATAAAACTACTTTTGACATTTTTAAAAATTATTTTAAACAAAGTAATCAAAGCACTCGAATTACAACCAGTATAAGGAAATATAACACTTTAAAGTCTATGAAATATCCCTGAAATCTTTCAGGAGACTTTGTTGTCCTGTCGGTTTCTTTTGTTTTTGTTGTTTTTGTTTTATTTTCAAATGGTTAATGAGCTGTAACTGCCTATGTCTGTTAGTGTGTAATCCCTATAGAAATGGAAGGGATCTGTCAGGATACTTGTGTACAAAAAGAGAAAGACAAAAACAGAAATGAAATAAAGTGTTGTATTTTATATATAATAGAACATTTCAATATGGTGATATGTCACTAATATATTTATTTACTAATATATTTATCCATTTTTGTCCAGGTTCTGAAAAATAATACATGGTTTCTGTATAGAAACGAAATCTATATGAAACTAAGTGCCATCACAGATGTATCAACCTGGCTTCATTCCAATTATATGCAAATAAATTATTTTGAAATAAAAACCTTTGTTGCTGACTATGGTTTAAATTACTTCATGGTCAAAAGTAATGTTTTTTTACTCATCAGACAAATTTATTTCGAAGTCATACTGTATCTCCAGTTGTATCAGAATGGACCATACTGTTGTTACTGGTATAGCTGTCACTGACAGAAGTAACAAACTTTTAATACAGTCTCTTACCGTACAAAGGTCAAAGGTAGAAAACTGATGCATGTTTCGCAGGGATGGTATGAGAAAGTATCACAGATTGCTTTGTAATTACTTTCAACAACTTGTCAGAAATGTTGATTGAAATAGAGTAATTCTTGGTTTTTAAATGTCTTTAAGCAAAGTGGTCCAACAGTACACATGCAGGAAACATTTGCACAGCCATATGGGGGCGCCGTTTTAGTTCACAGTGAGGTTCCCTCTTGCATCCTGGTCCTTCTCAATGGCCTCGAATAGAGATTTAAAGTTTCCAGCTCCGAAGCCCTGCGGTGTGAAACACATCGTTATAAAGCTCTGTTTTTACTTTAGCGTCCAACGCAGGAATCAACTTCATTAAAGGACTCAATTAATGCCAGTGTTGGGTAAAGTAGCTTGTACCGTTACATTCCAGTTACTTGATGAGTTCACAAGTTTTGGGAAGTCCCTAATTAAGACAAAATGATCAGGTAAATGGAGTTCATATCTTACTGGTGACCATGATTGATATTTTCTTTACTTTTTCTATTTGTTTTATAGGTTACTTTTAAGATATGACCTCCATTGCAAAATAAAAAAACGTTCTGTCAGAGAGCAAGACAGTTTACTCAAATCTTTCAACTTTGTGGATTAAATCAATAACCGTACAAGAAAACTCACTGCAATATGATTGTGGTAAACTGACAGCATTGAGATATAGGATATAGGATGCATGTTGGGGCTGGCTATGAACAGAGGTGCTGAAAGCTCTGAAATGATTGCTGTGATGGATAAGGTCTTTGGTTTGACCTTAAAGTCTGTTGATGCTGAATTACTAAGAACAAGGCAAATACTTCAGTACTCTTCCATGTTTTGATGACTGAGCACCAGCTATGCGAAAGAACAAAACATTCAACAATTAATCATGTTAATATTTTTTCCGGTGTAAAGAAAATAACAAAGAGTAAAGACAGAGAAAGTGTTCCTTTGTTGTGGGTTAGCAAAATGTTTTACAGTTTTATGCATAACCAATAGAATCTCCTAAACCTACTTGATTACTAGACTAAGAACGCTGGCAGATGTGTGACGCAGTCTGTTCTAACAAGTCAGAGGAGACTCTGGTGGTAAAGTACAACAGGGTGAAACCCGACCCAGAACTCTTGCTCTCCGTGCTACAATTGCTCTTTAATCTGCATGTGTGATGGATTTACTGGTCGTATACAACTGGCTCTGCTGTGATCTTCATGGGTGGGACTCATAAACAGGTGTTAGGGCCACTGTGCTTTCAATGGGCCTGTTTTAAGGACTTCTAAGGGCCTGTGTAAATCTGTGTGTGTGTTTGAGAGGGGCGAAGGTTGAGCTACACCAATATTATAGCTGGCCAGTAGTCATTAGGTGACAAAATATTTTCTTTTCAATGTCTTCTAAATGAAAACAATATAAATATTTTAGAGTATTTGCTTAGGGAAAACTAACGTCTGCTAAGTTTTCTATGATCTGACACTTACAAAGTGGTTGTGACGCTGAATGACCTCCAGAAATAGGGTTGGGCGGTCCTGTACCGGTTTGGTGAATATCTGGAGCAGGTAGCCTTTGTCATCGAAGTCAACCAGAATTTTCAGTTCCTTGATGCAGCCAAGACAGACACAGAGATAATAACAAGCTCAGCTCTGAGTTAAAATAAAGAGTTAGAATAAATCAATCCAGGATATTTCTCAAACTGTCATTGATTCCTTTTGTCCTCATATCCAACAAAAAATAATTTTCACTCCTTTAATGTGTTTAAATAAATAAGCTAGAGGAGTGGATGTGAAGAATAAAGACAGACTAATTGTGAATAGCCCCACTGTGTGATTAAAAATCTGCCACCCAGTTTACCTGTAGCCTTTTTAGGTCCTCCTTCACCGTGATCTTCGCCGTCTTCAGTTTCTCCCTCAGGCTGTCGTAGTAAGCCTCAGGGGCTGCCAGGAAATCCATCCCACGGGCTCGGAGGTTCATGACCTGTTTTTAGACAGAGATGGAGGCATTTGGATGGCTAATGATGGATGAATATGGATGGCTAATGATGGATAATGATGGATGAATATGGATGGATAATGATGGATAATGATGGATGAATATGGATGGCTAATGATGGTTAATGATGGCTGAATACGGAAGGCTAATGATGGATAATGACGGATTAATATGAATGGCTAATGATACATAATGATGAATGAATATGGATGGCTAATGATGGATAATGATGGATGAATATGGATGGCTAATGATGGATAATGATGGATGAATATGGATGGCTAATGATACAAAATCTGATAAATATGGATGGCTAATGATAGATAATGACGGATGAATATGGATGGATAATGATGGATAACGATGAATGAATATGCATGGCTAATGATACATAATGACGGATGAATATGGATGGCTAATGACGGATGAATATGGATGGCCAATGATACATAATGACGAATGAATATGGATGGGTTATGATGGAAAATGATGGATGAATATGGATGGGTATTGATGGATAATGATGGATGAATATGCAAGGCTAATGATGGATGAATATGGATGGATAATGATGGATAACGATGAATGAATACGCATGGCTAAAGATGCCTCATTACGGAGGAATATGGATGACTAATGATACATAATGATGAATGAATATGGATGGCTAATAATGGAAAATGATGGATGAAGATGGATGGCTAATGATGGATGAATATGGCTGGATAATGATGGATGAATATGGGTGTATAAGGATGGATGAATATGGATAGATTATGATGGATGTATATGGCTGATTAATGATGGCTGAATATGGATGGATAATGATGGATGAATATGGCTGAATAATGATGGATGGATAAGGATGGATGAATATGGATAGATAATAATGCTAGTTCTTTAATCATCAGAAGGTATTGGATGTACTTACAGATTGGATGATGTTTGATGTGTTCAAGGCGATGTGCTGTACACCAGCCCCTCCATTGTAATCGCAGTACTCCTGTTGAGTCCACAACCAGTTAAATAATGTACACACTCCTCCACACTCACATTAGGGTTTGAAGGTCAGCTGTCAGACCTGGATCTGTGACTTCTTCTTGCCAGGAGCGGGCTCGTTGATGGGCATCTTGATTGTCTCCTCGAAGTTTGTGACGACGATGGACCTCAGGGAGCTGTACTTTGTATGGATCTGCTTGTCGTCGATCGACCAAAACCGGTGAAACTGCAAACAGTTCTGATACCTGGAAACAGCGCATGCAGACAGTGATGTTAACTCCTGAACTATGAGTCTCAGTATATTGTAAGTGTGTCCTCTCGTCCCTCACTCCTCTTATAACACTTTACTAATGACCTTTGAACACCTACTGCATGTGCTGGATTGATATGCTGGATTTCATGTGAATGCAACTTATCTGCACATTGTCATTCAGTATAACACTATTGATTGATAGCGTTGCTTGATTAATTGATTCTGGGGATAGCTATTTCTCTTCACATCATGTTACTATCTTGTCACCCTCTTTACCCTTATTGTTTATACTTTTTTATACCTTTATTGTTTTACTATTACTACTGCTAAATTACGTCTGTGTCTCCTGTACATGTGACAATAAATGAAATCTGAAACTTGATTTCTATGACCCTGAGGTGTTCTGATCTAGGGACAGCATGCATAGATGTTTGTCTGCCCTTTTGCCCGCTGTCTCTCTCCCCTGTCAGGTGTGTACGTGTGCCCTGTGTGGGGCCTCACCAGTCTGACACTGGCACCATGGCGTCATCTGGCTGGTTTCCAACAATGTGATCGATGAAGTTCAGAAGTCCTGGTGGCCTGGAGAGAACCAAGGAGACACAACATGTCAGCAGCTCTTCCAGTGGCACACAATTAAATACACCATGTTAGCAGCTCTAACAGACAGTGAGACACAGACGCACACACCAATTAGCAGATCTAACAGACAGTGAAACACAGACACACACACCATGTTAGCAGCTCTAACAGACAGTAAGACACAGACGCACACACCAATTAGCAGATCTAACAGACAGTGAAACACAGACACACACACCATGTTAGCAGCTCTAACAGACAGTAAGACACAGACGCACACACCAATTAGCAGATCTAACAGACAGTGAAACACAGACACACACACCATGTTAGCAGCTCTAACAGACAGTGAGACACAGACACACACACCATGTTAGCAGCTCTAACAGACAGTGAGACACAGACACACACACACTGAGTTAGCAGCTATAACTGACAGTGAGACACAATCACACACACCATGTTAGCAGCTGAAACAGACATCGAGACACAGACCAGCAGCGGTCGGTGGATCTTAATTGGGGAGGACGGGCTCGTATTACGCTGGGGACCGGAGTGAATGGAATGGTGCGCAACGCACAAAACCCAGTGTGCAAAACAAAAAAACACTGGGTTTTGTGCGTTGCACACCATTCCATTCACTCCGGTCCCCAGCGTAATACGAGCCCGTCCTCCCTAATTAAGATCCACCGACCGCGGCTGACACAGACACACACACCATGTTTGCAGCTCTAACAGACAGTGAGACACAGACACACACCATGTTAGCAGCTCTAACAGACTGTGAGACACAGACACACACCATGTTAGCAGCTCTAACAGACTGTGAGACACAGACACACACCATGTTAGCAGCTCTAACAGACTGTGAGACACAGACACACACCATGTTTGCAGCTCTAACAGACTGTGAGACACAGACACACCATGTTAGCAGCTCTAACAGACTGTGAGACACAGACACACACCATGTTTGCAGCTCTAACAGACTGTGAGACACAGACACACACCATGTTAGCAGCTCTAACAGACTGTGAGACACATGACATGCTTTTAGAAAACCTTTCATCAAACTCACAGTGTGGACAGTAAGCCATCCTTGTTGAGAGGTGCCGTGTATCCGGGCAGAAACAGGCCTTTGTAGGGTCCCATGTGCTCTATGAGTGTATGTGTTGTGTCTCCATACTGGGGTTGGGGGGGGTAAGAGAAGAGGGGTTAATTTAGAATTGCAGTACCTCTGCAGTGTCTGTTCAAATGTTTTGTGATGGAGAACTTGAGTTGAAAAGAAACAGAATGAGAGTGAGAGAGAGAAAAGAATAGAAACAGAACTAACCGTCTGAATGACCGCGTACTTGACTTTGCCATTGTTATCTTGCTCAACCCAGGGTTCTTTGACCACAGCTCCCCCTCTCTCTTTAGCTTTCTGCAAACAGTTTGAGAAATCAGCCCAGGAAAACACACCACACAAACACTCAAAACCTGTGATAACTTTATCACGTCACGTAACTTCGTGCACAGTGCACTTGAAGGTCTGAACCACAATCTATGGTCTGAACACAATGCTGATGCTGCCCCTTGTGGTAATAATGATGAACTACCTTAGGAAATCTTCCCTGTTGCTTTGACTGCATTCTTTGCTGATAGGAGTTTTAGATATTGAAAAGTGTTCTCCAGGCAGATCTGCCTTGGAGGCAGAAGTGATTTGATTGGTTGATTCAAAACTGAGGGCGGAACTCACATGACATAGGAAATGTGATGAGCATAGTTTTCTCAGTTTTTAATCATATCTAACCATACACCTAACGTTAACCCTAACCTTAACCACACTGGAGGTTAAAAAAAATGTAATCCTGTGCTATATATATATACACAGGATTATAGCACATTTCCTATATATATATAAATCGTAATTATAAATCAAAATTAAACTTAATGTGAGGTCCGCCTTCAGTTTTGAATCAATCAGTCAGATCTGCCTGGAGAACACTTTTCAATAACTAAAAGTCCTATGGGCGCATTCTTTTTTTGAGCTAAATTTTGGTGCAAGAATGCGCCTTTTTAACTCAGTCTGTAGAAAGGATTACATCAAGATGCCCAAGTGTGTGGTCATAATACCTTTTGGCCAGAACTCTGAAACTCGTATAATTTGATTCAAGTTTATTCAGGTTAGGCTTCACATTACTGAGGTTAATGGTTAGGATCAGTGTTAACATTACAAGAAGTGACATGCAGGATTTGAACCTGCAACCATTGGGTGAGAGTTGAGTCAGCAATTTATCTGCTCATCCAGCATTCCCGACCATAAGACCCTAGGAACATACACACTACTACACAACTACAGGGATATCCCTTGGCATATTATGGGGGATGTACATTTGTGCAAATTTTTGTCAAAACAAATGTGGTCTCAATGCATTTTTGCTGAAATTATGAGATTTTTTGCTAAATGCATGACATTCCTTTTTTATGTTCTTTGCACAAATAGAGTGTGAGACTCATCTGGGCTTCGAAAATGGGTGAAGATGTAATCTTTATATTATATTATATATATATATATATATATATATATATATATAAAACCTTTATTCATCCAGGGATGACAAACTGAGACCAAAGCATTTTTTACAGTTGTGCCCTGTGAATAAAATAGTATACAAACAGAAGTAGAACTAGAACAGACTAAAAATATATTTTTTTAAATTAAATAAAAAATGATAAAAAAAACATTTTAAAAGAAACAATCACAGCTAACAACAAAAATGTAATGTAACAAACGTTTAAATGTGCTTACAGGAACTAAAACCTCTAGATTCAGTTTGCGCTGAATATCATTCCATGAGTGAATGGAAAACATCCTTAGCCCGAGTCTGATATATAATATTACACCACTGAATTTTTGTTTTTTGTTTTTACAGTTTCTGTAAAACAGCCCTGTAAACAAACATCAACCAATGTCTGGACCTTCTTAAATTCAGAGAGTCCCAGCCAACTGCAGTATATTGTAAGCAGTGATGCGTGTCATTGGTTGCTCCAGTAATAAACCACAACGCTGCATGGTATACTGCATCTAAATGTTTCAGCCCTGTTCCTGACCCATGCATACTGTAGGCTACATCTGAGTCTCTCTGGATGAGAACAATTGCTAAATTACTGTAAAGGTGTGGAATGAAAAGATGGGGGGGTTCTGTGCTGTTTTCCTGCATATTGAAGGAGAGCAGCTTCACAGCACTTTCTCCAGTGTTAAATTAACACTGTCAGTGTAAACACGGAATCAGTATTATGTGATAACACCGGGTAGTGTTAAACCAAATGGTTAATTTGCCATGTTCCCATGGGGGGATCTGACTCAAAGCACAGTTTATTAAAACCCCTGATCTGTCTAGCAGGTTACCAGGTCCATCTGCCCCACTCTGTCCAGTCTGCTCTACAAGTCTACTGCTTGATATCTCCCTGCCCAGATCACCATTGAACACTATACCGAGTGTGAATACAGTATGTGTGTTTACTGGAGACATGCACATCAGTATCATATCCATTAATTTCTAACTGAATAACAACACAGTACATGCAGCAGGTGGCCTTCTCAAGATGTATTCAGGTTTCAAACATGTTTATTTACCTGGACTATGGATTCCAGGTCCTCTACCTGGAAAGCAATATCTTTGACCCCATCTCCATGCTTTATCAAGTGTTGTCCCATATCTGAGAGAAAAAAACTGGTTTAGGAACAAAATATCTACACTCATACTTTTTATATGTGAAATGTATCCATTTAAAAATCGATACTTAAAAACATACCTTTATTTCCAGGATTCAAGGCCGATTGGAAGACAAAAAATATCTGGGTGGGGTTTGGAGATACAATCAACGAAACCGGTCAATATTTAATTTGACGCATGTAAAATCACTCAAAGTAGGAGTGCAAAACGCAACAGACAAAGGGACAATTTCCATATACACCCTTGCCTATTTTTTAAATAAGCACTTCCAAGAACTAAGAAGCATTTAAAATGAAGATTTTAATATTTCGTCTAGGATTATGCCTAATATGGGTCTGGAAAACAGGGTTTGTGAGTCCAGAAGTATGTTTATGTTGGTGTACACTACCTTATTCTGCTTGATGACATGAGACACAACCTCCCGGCTGCCGGTCTCCAGACCCCTGTAGGCTACTGGTTCAAAGCCCATCTTATCACAATAGAACACAGCTGCCTGCACAATGAACACGACAACCAGTTTATAACTGATTAATCATAGACAACAAATTGATTAATCATAGAAAACAAACCTTAACCAAAGTATATATATATTTAGTACTCATGTATAACCAAGTACACAACGCATTCCTAACCCCTACACAACAAGTTCATGAACAGAAAAGGTGCTAAGATTTTTTATGTACGGTCGGTCCATCAGTTCAGTGTGGAACATTAACCTTGTTGTTATTCAACGTTTGAGATTTCCCAACCCAAGTGCTTTCGTAGAATGGTTGAATGAACTTTTGTGTTAAATTTTTACTTTTGAAGTTTTCATCTTTTGTTTACCTGGTAAACACCAGCCTGCAGCCTTTCTATTTGTTACTGTATTGATAAGCCTCCAACTGTGTCATAGTTACCAGCAGGTTTGTAGTCAATTCAAATTGAAGTCAGTCTGTCACGTAACCACCTAAGATTCCAATTTAATAATTAAAAGACTGGATTCTCCCTTCAGAGTCCATTCTGAAGAACCTGAAACCAAAGAAGCTATGCTGAAGATGTCCCTGACCTGAAAGTGATCCACCATCATGCTCTGGTCAAGGTCTTAGTTGATAGAATATGGAGCTTGAACACAAGGTTGTGGGTTCAATTCCCAAACGGATCTAGTATAAAAAATACATTTTATGCTGCCCCTATTATAAGTTGCTGTGGGTATGTTAGTCTTCTAAATAATGTAAAACTCTAATATTGCTAATATTGAGACTGGTAATCCCCAAGTATTTTTTTAATTTTTTTATTTATTAATTTAAATTATATTCCAGTATTATACTTCTAGTACAATTATGTTTAACGATAAGTATGAATTCAATATATCCAAGTATATTTGAATTATACATTCAAAATATATGTACCAAAATAATATATTGGAAGTATATTTAGTATAAATTAAATACATTTAAAGTACAATTAAGTATACTTTTTTGCTTGAGAGGTACCTTTTCATAAGTAGTAAAAGGATATATGATCAGATATTGTAAATGTGGTCAGATGTAATGGATAACTTCTCAAGTGTTTGTCAGTCCATTTTCTGAAAAGTGTTTAAAGATATACCTGTTTGGCATTGCCAACCCAGAAGGTCACATGGTGGAAGTTCAAAAATCTTCCTCTCTCCGGCTAAAGGTAAAAAGTCAAATAAATTGTGCATTAAAAAATTTAATTAGTATATTCACAAAGTCTATCCATATTGATGTTGTGTCAGCTTTTTGTCTATCCATCATTAAAACATGAGTCAAGGCTGGAAACCCAGAATAACACTATCATGTTTCTTTACTTGTATATAAACCCAAGATCGTAGTTCTTACCTTTTCCCCTTTATCTGTGTAGGTAGTCTGTAAAGACATTCAAAAATCAATCATCTTGGATAGATTTTTTGCACGCATGAGTTTGTGCTTTATTTATCAGGAAAATTCGAAAGACTGAAGAGTTTTGATTAAGGATTCAAACCACAGATACTCTAACCACAGATACTCTAAACACAAATACTCTAACCACTGATACTCTAACCATTGATACTCTAGCCATAGATATTCTAACAGCAGATAATCTAACCACTGATACTCTAACCACAGATACTCTAACCACTGATACTCTAACCACAGATACTCTAACCACTGATACTCTAACCACAGATACTCTAACCACTGATACTCTAACCGCTGATACTCTAACCACAGATATTCTAACTGCAGATTCTCTTATCCCAGATACTCTAACCACAGATAATTTAACCACATATATTCTAACCACAGATACTCAACTGCAGATATTCTGACCACAGATACTCTAGCCACAGATACTCTAAATACAGACAATCTATCCAGATACTCTTACCACTGATAATGTAACCACAGATACTCTAACCAAACTACTTAGCTAATGTACAGTAAGAAGACTCTGGAATGACATGATAACAGCAACCAATATGCACATGTTGTGAACTCCTCCACTCCAGTTCAGATGTAAAATCTTTCCTCATGTTCGGCAGCAGCGCCACTCACCATGTTGGAGTTCTGGAAGGGCGACGATAAATGATCGTCAGGATAAAAGGGAGCTAGAGAGCAGGACAGCACCCCTAGACCAGGAATAAGTACTGGCTACAGGGTCCGCTGTGATTGGTTGTGGAAGTCAACACCCATTTATGACCCACCTCCTGCCTGACTTGCATCCCCTGAGCAGCTCTGGGGTTCCAGACCAGGTCACCTTGAGTGTTAAGCACGGGTTCTCCAATGCAATGTTGATCTCCTTCTAGAAGTCTGTTTGATTTTTTATATAACAATGAAATGAGAAAACAGCAATATGAAGAATTACAAGAAGGCCCTCACCTTTGAAGTAGATCAGGAAGTCTGCAGTCACAGGTAGATTAGATTATGATACCGTTACAGGTAGATTAGAGTCACAGGTAGATTAGAGTCACAGGTAGATTAGATTATGATACAGTTAGTTAAAATTCAAAAGAATAAACAAATGTACAACCTCGGGGGTCCGTTAGGTGTACTGGCTAAATCGCTGCCTTGCAACTTAGTCCGGACCCCCAGCATGAGGCAGGGCAAATTGGCATAGCACTGCCCGGGATTTGGGATGGATAAATCGGATTATCTACCTTGCCACTTTGCTCTCCAGCGACTCCTTGTGTGCAGATCAGACGCTTTGCGTAAGTTGTGTTGGTGAGCGTAATCATCTTGTGCATGAGCTGACTAAAGTCTTCCGTGTTGGATGAGCAGTGCGAAAAGAATCGTCTGGCTCGGCAACATGTGGTTGGATGAACCATGTGAGCGCCCTTCACCATCTTGCATCTTTCCAAGGAGTTGCAGAAATGCTGTCAAGGCAGGGTCAGTGGGAATTGGACAAAACCAATTGGGAGGGGAGAAAACGGGAGAAAATAGTAACAAAAAACACAACAAACAATCAAATAAATTACATTCCACGGTAGAAGCCTATTTACCCTTTGAAAGTATTTTTTAGTGTTTGAAAACTCCATTAGTGCTGCAGACCTCCTTCACAACATTGGAAACTGGGTCCAACTCCCTAACACATAAGGCTATGCATGGGCTACACCAAGCCTGCATTTATACAGGCAGCCCAATTCTGCATTTTTTACACTTATTAGCATTTTTTGTTTTGCATGTACAGCTATGGAAAAAATATGGTTTTAATATTGATAGGTACAGTAAGTGTTTGGATAAAATTAGTATTTTCGTTTTGCTCAATAAAATACTGACAAAATGACTAATTCTAAATAAAAATATTATCATTCAGAGAATTTATCGGCAGAAAATGGTCAAAATAATATTCATATTATATCATATCGCATATTCATACTAACGTGTTAAGTTAGGAAGAGTTCAGAAATCAACATTTGGTGGAATAATAAAAAATATATAATGATAATAATAATTGTCTTTCATTTGTCTTGGCATGCTCTCCACCAGACTTTCACATTGCTGTTGGACGACTTTATGCCACTCCTAGAAGCTCAGCTTTGTTTGATGGCTTGTGACCATCCATCTTCCTCTTGATCACATTTCAGAGGTTTTCAATGGGGTTGATTTAAGAAAAAATTGCAGTGGTCTCTTAATGTTATCCACATTTTTCCCAATATCCCAACCACCCTCCCTTTAACCAGCACATCCACTTGGAAATAAATCAAATATATTTTATTTAAATCAGCTGGTATAAACATAAAAAAAAATTTTAAACCACAAAGCCAAATTTAGTTAATATTTTGTTTTACAAAAGGATCATACAAAGAAAAATATATACAGTCTATACTTTTTCTTTTAAAGGAACATGTTTTAAAATAAAAAAAGAATGGAAATAATTCCGTGAACAAATAAAAAATAAGGAAGACCTTGAATCCCCCGTCCCTCCACCCCTGTCAAATGAAGGAGGTAATTATTTATTTTCATCAGATCAGAAAACTCCTTTGAATGCAATGTCTAAACAAGGCGTTTCATTATCTGTATCCTGTCTGTAGTAAATGAATCCTCAGAACCTTCCTTAACTGACCCATCTCAGCTGTAGGTGGAGCTGTAGTATCATCTGTCCCACACGTCTGAGTGAATAGAGAATCTTTCAGTCCTTCTAAAAATGTGTCACAAAATCAAATGTATTTCTGGTGTCACATTTTCATAGCTGAATGATACACTCACCTAAAGGATTATTAGGAACACCATACTAATACTGTGTTTGACCCCCTTTCGCCTTCAGAACTGCCTTAATTCTACCTGGCATTGATTCAACAAGGTGCTGAAAGCATTCTTTAGAAATGTTGGCCCATATGGATAGGATAGCATCTTGCAGTTGATGGAGATTTGTGGGATGCACATCCAGGGCACAAATTTCCCGTTCCACCACATCCCAAAGATGCTCTATTGGGTTGAGATCTGGTGACTGTTGGGGGCCATTTTAGTACAGTGAACTCATTGTCATGTTCAAGAAACCAATTTGAAATGATTCGAGCTTTGTGACATGGTGTATTATCCTGATGGAAGTAGCCGTCAGAGGCCGTTCAGAGGTACATGGTGGCCATAAAGGGATGGACATGATCAGAAACAATGCTCAGGTAGGCCGTGGCATTTAAATGATTCCTAATTGACACTAATGGGGCTAAAGTGTGCCAAGAAAACATCCCCCAAACCATTACACCACCACCACCAGCCTGCACAGTTGTAACAAGGCATGATGAATCCATGTTTTCATTCTGTTTATGCCAAAATCTGACTCTACCATCTGAATGTCTCAACAGAAATCAAGACTCATCAGACCAGGCAACATTTTTCCAGTCTTCAACTGTCCAATTTTGGTGTGCTCTTGCAAATTGTAGCCTCTTTTTCCTATTTGTAGTGGAGATGAGTGGTACCCGGTGGGGTCTTCTGCTGTTGTAGCCCATCCGCCTCAAGGTTGTGCGTGTTGTGGCTTCACAAATGCTTTGCTGAATACCTTGGTTGTAACAAGTGGTAACTTCAGTCAAAGTTGCCCTTCTATCAGCTTGAAGCAGTCGGCCCATTCTCCTATGACCTCTAACATCAACAAGGCATTTTCGCCCACAGGACTGCTGCATACTGGATGTTTTTCCCTTTTCACATCATTCTTTGTAAACCCTAGAAATGGATGTGCGTGAAAATCCCAGTAACTGAGCAGATTGTGAAATACTCAGACCGGCCCGTCTGGCACCAATAACCATGCCACGCTCAAAATTGCTTAAATCACCTTTCTTTCCCATTCTGACATTCACTTTGGAGTTCAGGAGATTGTCTTGACCAGGACCACACCCCTAAATGCATTGAAGCAACTGCCATGTGATTGGTTGAGTAGATCGTGCATTAAGGAGAAATTGAACGGTTGTTCCTAATACTACTTTTGGTGAGTGTAGATCACTAGGTCAAAAGAATGGACTTGGATTGTCAGTATTGTAAAATATTTTCTTTATGATTTTTTTGGGGGATATTGTTCATTAGTTTAAATGACAGAACTGTAGGATGCAGATGCTAAGGAGACCGGCCTGTAGGGGGAGACAGAGAGGAAGGGCACAGACAGCAGTAGAGCGGGGCCTTAAACCTCTGTTGCTGGGGAACATGTGGTCCAGAGTTGGGAGCTTAGACCCAGCTTATCCTGGACATGACACAGAAAAACTAAGAACCCTACTCTGAACTCATTCATACACACTCACCGGCCACTTCATTAGGTACACCTTGCTAGAACAGGGATGGACCGCTTATGCCTTCAGAACTGCCTCAATTCATCCTGGCATAGATTCAACAAGGTGCTGGAAACATTCCTCAGAGATTTTGCTCCATATTGACATTATTGCATCACCCAGTTGCTGCAGATTGTTCAGCTGCATAACCATGATGCAAATCTACCGTTCCACCACATCCCAAATGCACTCGATTGGATTAAGATCTGGTGACTGTGGACACCATTTGAGTACAATGGACTCATTGTCATGTTCAAGAAACCAGTTTGAGATGATATGAGCTTTGTAACATGGCGCGTTATCCTTTTAGATATAGCCTGAAGAAGATGGGTACACTGTGGGCATAAAGGGATTGACATGGTCAGCAACAAATCTCAGGTAGGCTGGGGCATTCAAACAATAATTAGTTGGTACTAAGGGGCCCAAAATGTGCCAAGAAAATATCCCCCACACCTTTACACCACCACCACCAGCCTGAACCGTTGATACAAGGCAGGATGGATCCATGCTTTCATGTTGTTTATGACAAATTCTGACCCTACCATCTGAATGTCACAGCAGAAATTGAGACCTATCAGACCAGGCAATGTTCTTCCAATCTTCTATTGTTGGTGGGCCTGTACAAATTGTTTCCTGTGCTTAGATGACAGGAGTTGCATCATCTGCTTCAAGTTTTGACATGTTGTGCAATCAGAGATGCTCTCCTGCATACCTTGGTTGTAAACAAGTGGTTATTTGAGTTACTGTTGCCTTTATATCAGCTCGAACCAGTCTGGCAATTCTCTTCTATCCTCTGCCATCAATAAGGCATTTTTGCCCAGAGAACTGATGCTCACTGGATATTTTCTTTTTGTCTGACCATTTTCTGTAAACCCTAGAGATGGTTGTGGGGGAAAACCCCAGTACTGTATATCAGCCCTTTCTGAAATACTCAAACCAGCCAGTCTGGCACCAACAAACATAGCACGTTCAAAGTACCTTAAATCCCTTTTCTTCCCCATTTTGATGCTTGTTAGGAACTTCAGCTGATCATCTTGACCATGTCTACATGCGTCAATTGACATGATGCCATGTGATTGTTTGATTCGATATTTGCATTTACCGGTACAAGAAGTTGACCAGGTGTACTTATAGAAGTGGCCGTGAGCGTACAGTATGTTTAGAAATGTATGTGTTTCATCACCTTCTTCAGTGTTTGTACAAGAATAGGCTTGGCCTCATATTTATAGAGAACTACATTTCTAAACAATTTTCAATTAGTACAATTATACACAATATACACAACACCAGTATCAGTGAACTCTTCCTCAAGAGTTCAAATATAGTGAAAAACAAATTGAAAAATGCAATAACCAAAACATTTAATTGAACCCTCATCATTATGCACCTGTTCTTCATTGGAAGCAAACTAATTGTAGTTCTTCATTCAAGCCCCTAGTGCTTTCTGAGTAAGCCCCTAGTGCTTTCTATGTAAGCCCCTAGTGCTTTTTTAAGCATGAATATAATGTCTCTCTTTGTAACAGTAATTTCTCTCTGTCCCCTCCTCTTTTAATTGTCTGTACCACCTCTAAACCTTGGAACCGTAGTTGACACACATCATGTCCAATTGTACTAAAGTGTAGTGATCAGGGACTTCTCATCACGCACTGTAAGGTTGCTTTTATTCACAGTAATACAAATTTTGAAGTTCCTCTTAGTCTTACCAACATCACAAAAGACACATGGGCACTTTAATAAATAAACTACAAATGATAATGTAGAAAGACATTACCTTTAATCATGGCTTTACAATTTTTACAGCTGTAACATGGGAAAATGCCTGAAGGGAGGGCTAATAGACAGTGCTGGGGAGGTACAAATTAATCTGCCCTTATGAAGACGTATATTCTTACGGTAGATCGTTTGAGAGCAAACCTAGGTTTATTCTGTAAAGCCTGCCCCACTGAGGGGTCTGTGGACAAGACATGCCAATGCATTTCAAAAGAAGACTTAGAGATAGGTGAATAAGTTAATACAAACACCATAGGGTGATCTTTAGAGGTAGCAGGTCTAGGGGTTAATAAACTTTCCTGTGTAAAATATCGGGCTCTTGTACTGTAATTATTCAACAAACCTAATCTTAACCTTTTTCAGCAAAGCGATCACACAAAATAACTGATTGTTATAACTCTTGAAATAACTCTTCTCATTCTACGTTACTGGCTGTAAGGGAGGATACGTCTAAGAAAAGAAGGATGGCAACTAGAATATTGTGAAAATAAAAATCAATCCGTTTTTTTATATTTTCTAACCAATACATTCAGAAATGAGATTGACTCTTTACAAGTGAGTGTATGTTCTCACCAATATTTATACTCAACAATTGCTCACACATACAGTGTGCTGTTCAATCTAGCCCCTGGTACTATCTTTTACCCCCACAGATCCTGATAATAAAGGACTGAATAACATAATGAAAATCCTTGTACTCTGAGAATCCACTATTTGACTCTTTTACCATCAGGTATCCACTGCATACATCTTGCTTTTTCATATTACCAGCCAATGAAGATTAAAATGTTCTCTCTCTCTCTCTCTCTCTCTCTCTCTCTCTCTCTCTCTCTTTCTCTCCTCTCTCCTCTCTTTCTACTCTCTCTCTCTCTCTCTCTCCTCTCTTTCTCCTCTCTTTCTCCTCTCTCTCTCTCTATCCTCTCTTTCTCCTCGCTTTCTCTCTCTCTCCCTCTCTCTCTCTCTCTCTCTCTCCCCTCTCTTTCTCTCTCTCTCTCTCTCTCTCTCCCCTCTCTCTCTCCTCTCTCCTCTCTCTCTCTCTCTAAATGGTGTTACAAGGGAGTGTTATGTTGTGTGGTGGAAAAGGAGCTTATTTTTTATGTCATTCACTGATATGTGTGTTTGAGTGGGAATTTGACTAACAGGGGGATTTGGGGGAATGCAACAGCTTTTTATGTATATATGATTTGTGATTTTACTACAGTGTGTTTTTATGTATATATGATTTGTGATTTTACTACAGTGTGTTTTTATGTATATACGATTTGTGATTTTACTACAGTGTGTTTACTACTGTGTGTTTTATGTATATACATTTTGTGATTTTATGTATGTTTTGATGTATATACGATGTTCGATTTTACTACAGTGTGTTTAATACAGTGTGTTTTTATGTATTTACGATTTGTGATTTTATGTATGTTTTTATGTATATACGATTTGTGATTTTACTACAGTATGTTTACTACAGTGTGTTTTTATGTATATACGATTTGTGATTTTACTACAGTGTGTTTACTACAGTGTGTTTTATGTATATACGATTTGTGATTTTATTTATGTTTTGATGTATATACGATGTTCGATTTTACCACAGTGTGATTACTACAGTGTGTTTTTATGTATATACGATTTGTGATTTTATGTATGTTTTTATGTATATACGATTTGTGATTGTACTACAGTGTGTTTTTATGTATATAGGATTTGTGATTTTACTACAGTGTGTTTACTACAGTGTGTTTTCATGTATATACGATTTCTAATTTTACTACAGTGTGTTTACTACAGTGTGTTTTTATGTATATACGATTTGTGATTTTACTACAGTGTGTTTTTATGTATATACAATTTGTGATTTTACTACAGTGTGTATACTACAGTGTGTTTTTATGTATATACGATTTGTGATTTTACTACAGTGTGTTTACTACAGTGTGTTTTTATGTATATACGATTTGTGATTTTACTACAGTGTGTTTTTATGTATATATGATTTGTGATTTTACTACAGTGTGTTTTTATGTATATACGATTTGTGATTTTACTACAGTGTGTTTACTACAGTGTGTTTTTATGTATATACGATTTGTGATTTTACGACAGTGTGTTTACTACAGTGTGTTTTTATATATATACAATTTGTGATTTTATGTATGTTTTCATGTATATACGATTTGTGATTTTATGTATGTTTTTATGTATATACGATTTGTGATTTTACTACAGTGTGTTTTTATGTATATACGATTTTTTGATATTACTACAGTGTGTTTTAATGTATATACGATTTGTGATTTTATGTATGTTTTTATGTATATACGATTTGTGATTTTACTACAGTGTGTTTTTATGTATATACGATTTGTGATTTTACTTCAGTGTGTTTTTATGTATATACGATTTGTGATTTTACTACAGTGTGTTTTTATGTATATACGATTTGTGATTTTACTACAGTGTGTTTTTATGTATATACGATTTGTGATTTTACTACAGTGTGTTTTTATGTATATAAGATTTGTGATTTTACTATAGTGTGTTTTTATGTATATACGATTTGTAATTTTACTACAGTCTGTTTTTATGTATATACGATTTGTGATTTTACTAAAGTGTGTTTACTACAGTGTGTTTTTATGTATATGCGATTTGTGATTTTACTACAGTGTGTTTCGTGGAGCATAGTGTGACACTAATGTACTGTATATCTGGTGGTTATTGTGTTCATAATGAGGGGTGTTTAAAACACCTCTTTCTCTCTCTACTTGAATAAATTGCAGCGCTATTGTGCAATACTGAGGCAACAGTTACAAAGAAATGTAGATCACACTGAAGAAGGGAGTGTGACCATTCAAGACGAGAGAGATGGTCAAAGGTAGCCGGTTGGTAGCATATTTGGAAGCAACAGGGAAGTGTTCTATGAAAGAAGCATTTTAGGTCAAAGTAGGTGATTAGAAGCGAAGGCCACTGTGGAAAAATAGCTCTAGGTCCTCCTTAACTACTGCGTTGGAGTACCCAGTGCTGTAAACATGGAGCGTGAGCTTATCTTTGACTCTGACATCAGCATGTATCATGAGAACTTGAGTTCTGCAGGCTATACTCAACTTTGCTCTACGAAGTGGAGTTGAGGAGTGATTAATGTATGCGAACAATCTGTTCAGACGAACACTTTGCCCAGCTATGTTTTGTGTTATGATGAAATCTGTAAACAGTGGCGGTGCATGTGTTAAGTGTGCCAATGGACCTACGTGCTAAAAGTTCAACTCAAGACAGGTACTCCCAAATAGCGCTGTGGTAGGCTACAAATCACTGCCTTGCACAACAGCTGTGTCATTGCAGACAAAGAGATGACATTCTTAGTTGTGGAATCAAGGGCGTAGGAACGAGTTTGATATTTGGGGGGACATACCATATATATTTTTCATAAATTTTTCTTATTATTGGGGGGGACCACATTGCCTGTCCGTAACATTGGTCCGTAACAAAAGAGCTTCGACTCCATTCAACACGCCTTCTATAACCTTCAACTGCTCTTAAATCCCACCAAAACTAAATGCATGCTTTTCAACCGCACACTTCCCATACCCGCCAACCTGATAAGCATCTCCACTCTGGATGGGTCCAAACTGGAATACGTGGACACCTACAAATACCTAGGTGTCTGGTTAGATTGTTCACTCT